>JAGFMF010011719.1:3675580-3740200 GCA_019455555.1 Galemys pyrenaicus | reverse complement strand
GAGTCCTGGTGCCAATCAACCCAAGGCTCACACCCGATTGGTCCATTCCACGATCCAGGCAGCACGCTGCTACATAAAAGGTCTCTGAGGTAGGACTGCCACACTAACTTGCAGGGGAGCCAGAGACCACTCCTCCTGCCGGCTGCAACCCGGTAACAAAATGACGGACTCAAAGTGGTCCAGCAAAGCGACAGCGTTAATAACCCTCGCCAGGAGTAAGAGCAGCAGACACCCGTTTTCATACTTCATCAGATTTAACTCACCATCGATTTCCACATTGATCTCAGATGCAGGCCCAGGAGAAGCCACAGGGAGCCCAGGCCGCTGAGCCCCCTCCAAGCCCTCCACCCCCCACCCCCCCAGATCTCCCCACCTCCGCCGGGGTGACCGCAGGGCCAGGCTGGGGACGCCGAGACTCAGCAGCCCTTGGGCCAGGCGGGCCTGAACACGCTGTGGGGGTGCCCCTGTGGCTGAGGCTCCGGAGACGCCCCTGAAAATGTCAAGTGTGTCCTTAAGGGCACAGTGACAGCCACGTGTCCTCATCCCGTGGTCCTTGTGACCCCCAAGTCCCCCTCCTCCAGCTCCGGCTCTGTCGGGGCCATCCAGGACCTGGGTCCACCCAGCCGGGGCCGCTCACTGTTCCCGGCGCCGCAGCACCACCGTGCCCAGGGCTGGCTGTCTTTGGGCGGTGCCCGCATTGCCTCGCCCTGCCCATGTCCTGGCGGACTGGACTCACTCCCAGATGGCTGTGGAGTCCCCGACTCGCCCCGTGGCGGTGCGACACCCCCGCCCTGCGCCTGCACCGGCTTCTCTGGTTTGGGGTGAAAAAATGAAGGAGAGAAAAATAGGCCAGTCCTATAACTCCTCCTACCTCCCCGACGCCGTGTGGCCCCTGCACCCTGTGACTCCCGTGCGCCCTGTGACCCCCTCACCCGTGTGCCCTGTGCCTTCTCCTGCCCCACCCTGTCTTCGGTGGGTGGCTCGGGTTTCTGTGCTCAGGCTGGGCCGACTCTCAGGCAGGTGAAGCCTCCACACCAGCTCCGCCCGTGCCACCCACATGGCCCCACCCCCTGCAAGCCCCCCTCTGTGACGTCTCCACCCTCACCCAAGCCCCGCCCCTCTGCGCGCTCCCCACCCTCACCGGTCTTGGCCATAGGGGCCGCGTCTCCCTCGCCCGCTGGCAGCTGGTCCCGGGGCAGGTCACTGCGGGGCAGGTGACACCTTGTTGGGTGTGGACACGGGAAGAGGCTGGCACCGAGGTACACGGAGGGGAGAGTGCCCAGGCAGAGACAGGAGGGGCGGGGCTCCTGCAGGTGTGTGGGCGCCGCGGGAGGAGTCGGTGGTCCCGAGGGCACGGGTGCCACCACGACTTGGCGGACATGTGGCCGCGGGCGTCTTGGCGTGCTTGGCCGTGGCCTTGTCTCTGCCGCACGGCCAGGGGCATCCGCGGTGCTTCCAGCTGCCCTCTGGGGGCGACACCACCCTTGTTTGCAAACGGGGTTGGGGGCTGGAGAGACCTGCCTGCTTAGAGCCCATCTTCTCCACCTGCCAGGTGCCGGGGAGCGGTTACCACAGCAACCACCAACAGCGAGGCTTAGCCCAAGGAGCCTGAGGCCGGGGTCCCTGCCGGCCTTGGCTGAACCGGCAGCTGTGACCCGCCGTGGTGGAGCAGAGGGATGCTCGCCCCGGCGAGCGCGTGCTGGCACAGCTGGGGAGGGGGGCGCGGGGCATTGCGCCCTCCAGCCAGCAGGGGCGTGTTTGGAGGGCCCTGGAGGGCCCAAGAGAGAGGGCCGGGCAGCTTCTCAGAAGCTTCCAGTTGTCCTGGCCAAAGCTAATCTCCAGGCACAGACCCAAGACGGGAAGCAGACCGGGCCCTGTGGGAAGCTGGGCTGTAGGGAGCACGGAGCAGGGTCTGTGGCACTTGGAGCTGCCAGTGTGCACCCCACGCCTAGACATGGGGGCCCATCTGCAGGTGAGGAGATGCAGGCCACAGAGAGTGCTGGTTCAGGGGGCGTGGGAACCCCTTTGGCTGCAGCAGAGCCAGACACCCAAGGGGCTGGCGTCAGGGGTTGATGAGTCAGTCCTGGAAACAAGGGGCGGCCTGAGTGAGAGAAGGGACCGAGGCCATGGAGAGGGGACTGAGTGGATGGCGCGGCCTGTCCAAAGTGCAGGCATGGAGCAGAGTCCACCACTGCGCCAGGCCCTGGCTGGCCAGACCCATTGCCACCGGCCCAGACCTCAGGAGATGCCACCACCCTCAAGACCCACCCATTTGTTCCCAAAGGGGCCATTTGTCTTTCCAGTAGCCGAGGGGGAGCCAGTGGCCTGTCTGTCCCTCACTGTCTCTCTCCAGCTGTCTGTGATGGGCGCTGGGGCCGCAGCTCGGCTGCGGTGACACAGGACACGCATATTTTCGTGTTGGTGTTTTCGTATCGTTCCGGTAAACAGCAGCAGCGGTATTGCTGCATCATATGGTATTGAGCATATATTTATTTTCATGTTTATTAGAATAACATATGTCTGGTACATCCAACTGTGATTTCCTGGCTATTCTTCGCAGGAACCAGAATACATTTGAAAAGTAGTTAGCATGGGGAAGATGTAAAGACGCATATTGGCAAACACTATCCAGATGTTGCATGGATGGTGAGCAGTGAAGTTCACGCATTAGCAACCAACACACTGCTGTCACCCGGGCTTCGCAAAGAGGGACTGGCAGTCCAGCCCAGTGCACACAAGTGAGTCTCTTGGTGGGAGCCCGCGAGGGGTCATGGGTGCTGATTGGAGTGTGACCCCTGGAGAGGCAGTCAGGAGTTCACACCATGACATGTGACCTGCAGAAAGAGCGAGCCACAGGCGTCACATCTAACTGCATGTGTGCACAACGTCACCGAGTAGCAGCACCTTCCGCACAGCTGGGTCAGCTAAGATGGCAGGCAGCTTGGATTCCTGCTTCCGAGGAGGTTTATAACCTGTGCCCGTTTTTAAGTGACTAGTACAGCTTCAGATACCCCTCCACGCCGTGCCTCCCTGACCTGCCTCCCTGACGTCCCATGCAACTCCCCCAGCCTCTTTCTACCTCCAAGATCTTGCTGCCTCTTTGCGTTTTCCCTCTTGCTTTTTCCCCAGTAGATCGTTTAGACTAAGGTTTGCTGGTATAACAACATGCTTCAGAGGCCAGCACAGGCAAGTTGCTTTCTCTGTCCCACATCAGCATCCGGGAATCAAGGTGATTCAGAAACCAAGTTCTTTCCATCTTGTAGCAGCTCCTCCAGCCCCCAGACTCACCCAGCGCCATCCAGCAGGAAATCCATGCGTGGGCATGGCGAGACCTGGCTAGGAAGAGCAGCAAGGGCAGCTGTGCCCCCAGAGGACGGAAGCAACCAGGGCCAAGGGGCCGAGGAGGAGGAAGCTAAGCATCAGGAGAGTCTCACGCAGCAAATTATTTACATTAAACTGACAACAGTTGTTCACCGTGTACTAGGCTATAGATTAGAGCTTCCCCTCCTACGGTATGTCAGACACTGAGTTGAAACTACCACAGCCATTTCATCTTAGCATACGCATTTTGAACAGCGCGACATGAACGTATAATCGGGATTATTCTGATAAAGAGAAATGAATTTGCCGTTGGTATTTTAGTTGCGCTGGTCGGGATGTGGGGCCATCTGGTCCGGGGGCTTCAGCAGTCACATGTCATCGCTCACCCCTCCTCCCCGTGTGTGTCTGGTGGCGCCCCGGTGACAGGTGGAAACCGAGGCACAGGCGGTTGAAGTCATGTGTTTGAACCCAGGCGGTCAGGCCCCCGGCCCGGGAACACGGACATGGAAGGAGGCCAGGAAGGGGCGGGGAGGCGGAGCCCGCGGGGACGCGTGCAGCGCGGGTGCCTGGCCCTCCCACGGCCTGGGAAGAGGAGCAGAGTCCCTTCCCGGGAGGGGCCCGTGGCTGGGCCTGCCTGGCGGCAGGAGGGCTCCCCACGGGGTGTCGGAGACCTGCTTCTTCCACGGCTGAGCAGCCCCTGAGCCCCAGGTGCGGTGGAAGCTTCTGCTCGCCCGAACTGTCAATGTGCAGAGGCCTCTGCACTCTCAGTAGAGGAGCAAATTAAACCCCTGCGGAGGCTGCATCCTCTGGACCCGCTCCCTGCACAAGTGTCAGAGGCTTCAGGGAGGAGCTGGGGTTTTGCAGGTCACAGGCCCCGAGGCTGAGTGTGTGGGTGACAGCCAGCCGGGGCTCCGCGGGGCAGCACAGAGATCCCCCAGGGTGCTGTAAGGAGGCCTCGGGAAATCAAGAAACACTTCCAGGCCCTCTGGATGGCTTGTGTGTTTCTCGGAGCGCAGTTGCTTAAATTCAGGGGTGAAGGAGTGGGTGGGCGGGCGCATGGATGGATGATGGATGGGGGGGGTGGATGGGTGGATGGGTGGGTGCACAGTTGTAACGTTTCTCCAGGGAATCTTAAGTCAACACTAAATTATCCATGTCTTCAATGCCGGGATGGACACGCACTGTCCAGGCGCACCGGTCAAGGGTTTGCCGCGTGACACCGTGTTCTGGTGTTTATCTGTGTTACTTATTCCTGATTTGGAAACACTCTTCTGTGGCACTGGACCTTTGCTCTACCTGCTGACAGGTGCCAGAGCTCTTCGATCCTGGAAACAAAGGCAGTTGCCTTTGTGAATGCCGGTGCCGCTCACACCGCCTCTGCTTACCTCTGCGTTCGGTGTAAGGGTTCGGTGGAAATGAGTTCTTGGCTCCCCGCCCCCCCCCCAATGCAGAACTGGGGATTTTAACTTCAAGGGCAACTTCAAGGTCAATTCCAAGACTCGACTTTAACTTTAGAAAATGGGTTCAGTCAGAGTCCACCGGCTCACGTTCACTGGTTTTGAACTTGTGTTTTGGTTCAGTTCAGTTTGTTTAGCAAATTAATTCCCTCTCGTCTCACATGCTACGGGGCCACGGTCGGCTTGGGCCACCGAGGTGCTGGGCCGGGAGCTGAAGCCAGAGCAGCTGCCTGACCTCCACCCCATCAGCCTGCTTTTCTTCAAATAGCAGCAACAAACAGCTATTTAATAAAACAAGAGTGGCAGCGAGCCCCAGGCAAGTCTGGCTGAGAGGGTTTGGGGTGGGGGGCTCTGGAAGTGAAGTGTGTGACCGCTGGCCCCAGTGCTGGTAAGAGCCCAGGTGCAGGTGAGGGGTCCGGCTCGTAGAGACGAGGCACCTGCCCAGCCTGAGACCTCACCGCGAAACCCAGGAGCCAGGGACCGTGGAGGCCGAGCCCTGCAGGTGGACAGGCCGGCATCCAGCTGCAGCAGGGCTGGCCCTGCACCCTGGGAGCGCTGGGCGGGTGCTAGGAGGGTGCTGGCTCGTGTTTCTGGACACCTCCTCCCATCACCTCCTTGTAAAGCCAAGCAGGAGGCCAGCGGGAAACAGAAGCACTGAAGACGCGCCCTGTGGCCCTGCGTGGCCCCACCGCAGCATCAGCCCGGCAGCCGCCTGGACCAGCGGGCCCTGCCCAGCTGAGCCCCCGCGGCCCTGCAGGGGCCTTCTGGACCAGCCGAGGCCATCTGGCTCAATGGTCATTAGAGTCTCTGGACCCACAACTTAGGCTTCCTCCGACTCGCAAGCCATCTGGAGGCGCCACGGCTCCTCCCCTCTCCGCTGAGGACTGTCATAGAGCCGCGCCCGTGAAGGGGAGGGCCAGGCCCTCCTGGAGGCTCGGCCCCAGTGCGTCCCCGGGACACCCCCAAGTAAGGGCATCGTGCACGTCATCTCCGGCCGGCTGTGCCGAGGGGTGACTGTGACTCAGTGACAAAACTGGCATTAGCTGTTATCTGCACAGAAAGGATCGGAGCGGAGATTGAGAGAATGGAAGGAGGGGGGACGGGGGTCAGCGGGCCGTCACGTCAGTCACGGGAGAAGACCGTCCACTCCAGGGCCAGGCTGGGGCTGGAATCCTCGGGTCAGGGAGTCGGGCTTGGGGAGAAAGAGCTGCTGGCGGGCTGGGCTGCAGGAGACGCGCCGAGCCCTGTCTGCGAGCCCTCTCCCCCAGCCGGCCCGGCTGAAGGCGCTGGAGGTGCCAGGGCTGGAGCATCCTGACACCAGCACGTACTTGCATGCTGACGTGCTCCGGCCTGGAATATACACCCCAGGCCCGTCGGTGCTGGGTCGCCGCCTCCAGAACCTCCCGCAACCCCCAGCCCTCATCTTTTATGTACTCAGTTTGCATAAGGTGAGTGCGTCGGGGAACAGCCTCCCCTCCCTGCCTCAACCCTGACCTGGAGAGGCAGCGCTAAATGAGAGAGGGGTTTGGGGACTTCATGATTATTCACGAAAAAGCCAGACGGCCAGGGACCCAATTAAGGGCTGGCCAGGGTCCAGCCTGGCTCCCGGAGCGTGGGCACGCTCGCACCTGACGAGCACTTCTGGGGAGCGTGGAGAGCGCCCCCAACACACACACACACACAGTGCCGCGTTTGTGAGCTTCACTTAATGCACGGGAAGCGTGCGTGTAACCCGTCTGCAGCGCCAGCAGGGCACGGAGTTAGTTCTCCATGATTCCAGCAGACGGGCCAAGGAGCAGTCCTGGAGCCGCGGGGGCTTTCTCAGGCTTTTATTGCATCATTACATCAGAGGCGACCAGGTGCACGGCAGGTGGAGGGCCCGGGGGGCCAGGAGTCTGGTAGTCCCCTAGCCTCCGCGCATCTTCACTCTCCGGGCTGCAGCTGCTGCTGCCTATCTCCTCTCTCTGCCTCTCTTCTCCTACTAGCGTCCTCGTGTCTCAGCCCAGGTGCGCCCACCTGCGCACGCCCACTCAGGCCCGCACACGTGCAGGCCCGCAGGTGTCCACCATCACACCAGTGGCGGGAGGGCGGAAAAGCCGGATCACTTTTCCCCTTCCCCTGCAGCAGGGGATCCCCAGATTAGCAGCAGCAGCATCGCCTGGGAGCTGGATAGAAATGCCAGTTCTGGGGCCCCACCCCAGGCCTAACAACCACAAACTGGGGGGAGGAGGGGCCTGCTGACCCTGCCACGCCTGAGGAAGCTGACCTCTGGGGAGCCGGCCTCGGGGTAGCGGGTCTGAGGGGCAGGTTGCTAAGAAGACACCAGCTGGCCCCAGTGCCCGGGCTCTGCCCTCCCGCTGGCCCTGTGCTGGCCACTAGCCGTGGTGCGGTCTGGAGAAGTAAACTGACCCCACCTGGTTTTATTTGAGTGGGGTGGGGCTGTGGCTTGACCAGCTTAGACCCAGGCACCCCAGCACCGCCGGGGGCCACCTGGCTATCTCCGGAGGAAGCTGGGGCTGCCGCCAAAGTAGAAAGACGGAGTGACGCCACAGAGCAGCCCTGCAAGGCGGCGGGGTCGCCTGATTCTGAGCCAGGCAGAAGGAATCAGGGGGTAGGGTAATGGAAGTTGTCCCGTCTCTCCCGCCCTCCACCGTGAGCCTCCACGGCCGGCACCTGTGGCTTTGCACATGCGCCTGAAGGCGGCACCTGGAGTGAGGCGTGGGCATGCGCAAGTGGGCGCGCCTGGGCCTGGGAGGCCAGGGATCAGGGCAGAGGGCGGCGGCGAGACAGTGGAGCCGCTGAGACCCCAGAGGGTGAAGATTTGCCAAGGGCTGGGGACCCACCAGCCCCCCGGCCCTGGCCCTGCTGGCCCTGCACCTGGCTGCCACACAACAGTGACCTAGAAAGATCATTAAAACCCTGAAAAGACCACCGAGAGCTCCAGGACCCTCCTCCGCCTGTCTGCGGATCCGTGGGGAGCCCGTGCCTGCTGCGCCACGCCAGGTCGGATGAACCCCGAACGCTCGGCCTTTTGACAGGTGAGCCTGAGATTGCCAGGAGGCCAGCCGGGGAGCCACGCCCGAGTGAGTCACTCATTGAGATGGGGGGGTGGCCACTAACGGCGCCTGGCTGGGTCGGGGGGTCTTGGACGCGCTGGGGGCACGCGGCTCCTCATGGGCTCTCGAGGAAGCCTCGTGGCTTTCAAGTGGCCGCGTGGACAGTGCGTGAATCACGTCCCGATAAAGCTGGTTTGGGGGAGCAGAGAGGGAAGGAGAGGCCTCAGTGGCCATCCCGAGTGGAGGCACTGGCCGTGCCAGGCACCCCCCCCCCCCCCCCCCCCCCCCCGCCNGCCAGGCCCCCCCCCCCCCCCCCCCGGAGAAGCAGCTCACGACCCGGGAAGGCTGCAATTTCCCCACGGCTAATGCCTTCGCTTTTTTCAAGAGAGCAAACATTTTTCAAAGACTTCCTGCTTTTCCTTCTTTTAACTCGTGTCATTTTATCTCGGTGAGCGTAGCTGTCATTTTTTTACCTTTTGCTGAAAGCTGGGCTGCTTGGGAATCCCCTGAGAAACGACCAGATGAGAAAGACTTATTTTCAACACTTTTCTTCTTCCGGAGGGTTCTCTCCGTCAGCCATCCACAGACTCTTGGGCGACTACCGTGTCCGTGCAGCTCAGTCTTCTCCGTGAAGGGGGACTCTGGGGCACCAGATCTTAGGAACCCTGAAGGCAGGGCGTGGGCGGGCTCCCACTTTGTCAAGCTGCCCTTTGCATTCAGAATGAGGTCTTCTCATTTTAAAGAGAGGTGCAGCCTGCAGTTCTAAGTTGTGTCCTGTGGTACAAAGAGAGCAAGCAAATCCCAGCCGCGAGCACATCCCGATGTGTGCTCAAGCTTGGTTTTCTCTTTTTTACTGAAGTGTCTTTGGCTTAAACATTCCACAGGGTTCGGGCACACAGCAGCAGAACTCGACATCTGTGTGCACAGCCATGGGATCCCCACCCGAGCTCCAGTTTGTGTCCACCTCTACCTGGTGTAGCCCTTCCCACCTGCCACGGGTGACCACGGTTTTTGTTTTGCAATCTAAAAGCTTTTGTTTTGTTTGCTCATTACTTTTATTTCTTTATCTCTGACATATGAATGAAAATAAAAATATAGTGTCTCCCATCTTATCTCACTGAGTGTAGGCCCCTATAGTCCCAGCCATGTTGCGGCAAGTGGCAGAACTCATCTTTTTCACAGCTGAGTAGTATTCCGTGGTGGATAGGGCCCACGCACCAGCACTCATCTGCTGGTGGACACTTAAGCTGTCTCCGTATCTTGGCTGTTGTGGATAAGGCTGCGGTGATCATCAGGGTGTCTTTGAAGAAGTGTTTTATAGTCTTTGGAGAAAGGCACAGAAGAGCCAGAGTTGGAACATTTCCACTAAGTTGCTAACAAAACCTCCACGTTGTTTTCCACAGAGGTTGACCACGTCACGTGCCCCCACCATGCCCAGGGCCCCTCTCCTGCAGCCTCACCAGCACCTGCTGCTTCTAACTGCTCACAGGGCCCGTCTGCAGGTGTGAGGGGTCTCCTGTGGCTTTGATTTGCATTGCCCTGATAATGAGCTTTTTCTCATGTGCCGGGGGTGGGGGGGCAGGTCTGTTCAATTCCCTGCCGGTTTCTTCTATTGCATTGTCTGTATTTTGCTCTTTGTGGGTTCTCCATATATTTGGGGGTTAATCCCCCCTCAGGTGCGTGTGTTACCCCACTCACTCACTGGCCGTTCCGTTTTGAGGTTGTTTGCTTCTCTCACTGCCTGGAAGCTTTTTAACTTGACGATGCGCCGTTCATTTGCTTCTGTTTCCCGGCCAACGGAGCCACATCCCCAGAGAGGGCTCTGAGGCCCGTGTCAAAAGCACGGCACCGACAGTGTCTCTGTATTTTGGGGCCCCAGGTCTTCACCCCAGTCTTTGTTCCGTCTCGAGTTGTGTGTGTGTGGTGGGGGGTGCGGGTCTCACTGCAACCTTCCGCGTGTGGCCGTCCAGCCCCAGCACCGTTTGCTGCAGGGACTGCCCCTGCTGCGTGAAAGCACGTGGCTCCCTGGCCATGAACCAGCTGCCCACGCACCTGTTGGTTTGTTTACGGACTCTCGACCCTGCCCTTGGCTCAGCGTGGCTTGAGGTCCCACGGGCTTTGATGCAGAGTCAGGAATCGGGAAGCAGCGCAGGGGAGCGGCCATGGAGGTCGTGCTGGGCCCAGGATCGCGGGTGCCCGTGCAGGGGCCGGGCTCTGCGGCTGCTCTGGCTTTTACCTGCAGCGTGAGAGCCGCTTCCAGAGGGTAGACGAGCGGGCTCCCCGGCCCCACAGCCGGGTCACACGGAGCTGCGTACGAGGGTCCTCTGGGGAGGTGCAGGGCCTGGCGGCTGGGCAGCAGGTCAGTGCTCTCCGCGCTGTGATGGCTTCAGGGGCCGCCACAGCCGCTGCGTGGGCTGGAGCCATGCTGGGGGTCCGAGGAGCTGCTTCCAGAACACTGCGCTACCCGCAGGGGCGGGCGTGGGCGGGATGCTGAGAAGCCCAGACGCGGCACTCGTGTGCCTGCAGCTGGCCACACGGGCCCAGAGGTCCGGTGGTGCACGTGATGGTCCTGTGCCAGGGTCCATGCCACGCTCAAAAGCGTGTTCGACTTAGTTGTTTCTCCCTCTCGACAGGTGTCGGGGGCTGACTCACGGTGTCTGAGGTTGTTCGTTGCGAACGTTTTTTTTAAATAACTTTTTAAAGATTTACTTATGCATATAAGAACTGGGGTGCAGGCCAGAGGCGTGGGGGTGTGTGAGGATCTACCAGAGACAGAGCGGGGAGCAGAACAGGCAGATGGACTGAAACACACTGCTGAGGGAGCAGCGGGAGACAGGAGAGGTCTGCTGCGCCCTGTGGGTCCCTCCCTGGCCGGGGATCGAACTCGCGCTGCCATGGCTGTGGATGCTTCACAGTGGGGCGCGCAACCCCTTGCGCCACCAGGGAGCCCTGTTATATTTCTGCTGCCAGTTCAGAGATCAAAAAACCTCCCATCCTTGCCCCACAGAAATATAAACACAACGCTGGGGTTTATTCTGAGTCAGAATTGCTGGAGCCGGGAGCAGCAGGGGCACTGTGTGTGGCCCTGGTCTTGGACACGGTCAGGCTGCTAAGATCTGCAGCTGTCGATGGGACATACAGCGTCCGGACCTCCAGGCAGCGTGACCCCTTTCCACAAAGCACGGGCCGGGGAGCTAACCGGGCTCGCTGCTCCTCAGCAGGGGCTCCCCCTCCCACCTCACTCCTGCCCTCCCCCCGCAGCCGCTGGGGTTCCTGGCCCCTGCGTCAAGCAAACCATTGTAGGGGAAAGTCTAGAAACTGTCAAGCCTTAAGCAGAGGGCGGCTGCGCTTATTTCGGGGTCAGCTCGGACGGCCCAGGGTCGACTAGGACGCGGCCGCCGTTAACACAAGCGGAGCGAGGTGCCGTGACCGCGAGGGGCCCCACGGCGGCGGAGCTGCCCTGTGTGGTGGCAGTGGGGCTGGGCTCGTACCCTCTTTCTGGGCGCTGTCCTCGGCGAGTGCATCTCCAGGTCTGTCGCCGCGTGGCTGCAGGATGGCCGCTCTCCTCAGCCGCGATCCTGCCCTCTGCGCAGGAAGAACGAACGCAAAGGCCACAGGCGGAGTCGGAAAAGCGAAATCTCCCGTCTGTTCATCTCCCTTGTCTCGTGGCCATTGCCACCTCTGGGGTTCAGAGAGGGGGATGCTTGCGGCACTGAGCCCCGTGGGGACGGTATGGGGGAGCCGGGGGCGGCTGTCGTGGGAGACAGGCAGTCACGGAGTGGACGCCGCTCCTGGTTCCCCTTTGGGTAGCAGGGCGGGTGCTTCTCCCTGACGTCCATCTCTCGTGGTCCGTGGGCCCCCGGTCTGCAGCCTCCATCTGTGGGCTCTGCCCGGTTGCAGCAGCTTCCTGGGAGGTGGCAAAGGGGGTCTCCAGCGGCCCCCAAGCTTCTTCGGCTTAATAGCCCGGAGGGCAGCGCACACCAGCATGCCATGGCTCGTCCAGCTGTCCTGGAAGTAACGCGTGACCTGTCGTGACGGCCTCCAAGCCTCTGTATTCGTCCACTGCCACCCTTCTGCTGTTGCACAAACAGGTTCCTGGCAAACGTACTCAAAGGGAGAACATTCTTTTCTATTTCCAGCAGCTGACTGCGCCTATTTTTCTTTTCTTTGAAAATGCTTTGTAAATCACTTAGCGCAGACAAAACGACCATGCAGTGCAGGACAAAACTCAGAACCGAAGTCATTCGTCAATAAGGATGGTTGCTCTGTGCCGATGACGCTCCGCAGTCTTGGGTTCCACAGGCAGGGGGCTCGGTCTGAAGTCTGCAGCTGAAGCCTCGTGACCGGCTGGGTGTTTGTCCTGCAAAAGTTTGGAGACGCCAGGAAAGTGCTGGCTTTTAATGTTGGTTATTTCACGCGACGTTTCCAAGAGCAAAGATTGCACGCTCTGAGCGAGCAGAGGTCTGATTACCAGAATGAGTTATTGGGGCTCACGGGCCCCGTAATCCTGAAAGCCGGAGCTGGGTGCCGTAAGGCAGCAGCAGCACAGGGCGCCTTTCTCGTGGGGTGTGTGGGTGCTGCTGTTGGCTCGTCTGTGGGTGCCGCTCTGCTCAGTGTGTTTCGGGAGTGCTGGTCCCTGGCGCCAGGTAGTGAGGTGCAGTGTTTGGGGAGCATCCCGGCAGGTGGGTGCTGGCGTTCCCTACCTGCGGGCACCCTGAGGCCTCGCATCAGGTTGCGTTAGGGGACACCACACTGATAGAGACAGACAGACGGGAGTCGTGGAGCAGCTGTGTGACGCAGGAGGCTGCTGAGCAAGCAGAGTCCGGGCCTTTTTATTGAAAGAATAATCGTAGAGCATCAGCTCCGTGGGGAAGGAGGACAAAGGAGAGAACGGGTGGAGGTAAAGACTGTGTCTGTCACTGAGGGCTTGGGGGGACAAGAGTGTGCTGAGCAGATCACCCCTATCTGCTTGGTGACCAAGTGTTGTGTTGGAAACCGCACCCTCGGGTCCCCGGCCATCGTTCTAATCTCCCCAATAAAGCTGCCCACTGCTCAGGTTCTGGGGTCCCTCGTGCTACATCGGTCCTCAGCCCCCGGCATTCCCGGTCATACCTCACGGTGCATGCCCTTCCCAGGGGGGTCAGCTTCCTGCTCTCACTTGTTCTGTTTGTTTTTTAAGATTTACTTATTTATGCACACAAGAGCTGGGGTACAGGCCAGAGGCTGGGGGTTGAGAGGACTCACCAGAGACAGAGTGGGGAGCAGAACAGGCAGATCCACTGAAACACACTGCTGAGGGGAGCAGCGGGGAGGCAGGAGAGGTCTGCTGCACCATGTGGGTCCCCTCCTTGGCCGGGCATCAAACTCGCGCTGCTGTGCTGTGGATGCTTCACAGTGCGGCGCTCACCCCGCTGTGCCACCAGGGAGGTCCCTGCCCTTGTTTGACTTGCTGACATTTGGTGCCTGTGGCTGGCCGAGCGGTTTTCTGAAGGGCAGTTCTGACCTTGAGGGACGGCAGAGCTGCAGTTCGCAGTAACTATGGCCAAACAGGCAGACCCATAGCCGGAACGCGCCGGCGTTCACACGGGCCTGTGACCCCAACACACGCACACACACGTGTGTCCACGCAGGGGAGGCCGCAGCTTCCTGTGCTCAGGGCAGAAACACGCACTGTGTCCTCTGCGTGCCCCTCCCACGTTAGCAGAGGGGTGGGGCCTGTGGGCCTTGTGCCCGGAGCAGCAGGACACGAGCCACCGGCTTCCACCGAGCCCCTGGGGCTGCATAATGCTGGTGCCCGGGCCCCGTCCAGCGGCTCAGGCTCTGGGTGCAGCCTGAGAACGGGCGCTTCGAAAACCCCCAGGCAGTCCTGCAGGTGCAGGAGCACTGTGTGGCTGAGCCGCAACCTCCGTGTTCATCAGCACCTCAGGGTGCCGGCACTCCCGGCTCCTGCTGAAGTCCCAGTGGCGGCCGGTCACCGTGGCCAGCAGGGCTGCCGAGGGCCTGATTCCCTGCCCCCAGTGTCCTCCCACAGACCCCGTCAGCCCCTCCCTGCTGGGGCTCGCTCGTGCCCATCCGGCCCCCCGGCCTCGGTCCGTCTCATGTGCTCGGGTCCCTGTCCCTCCCTAGAAGAGGCGCCTGCATTTGGCTTCTGCTGTGGCGTCCAGCGTCGGGAGGGGTCTGGAAGCACGGGGGGCACTGGGCTCTGCAGGGCAGGTCCCCGGCGCATGCCCTGGGCTGGAGGTCAGCGTGCAGGGCCTGCAGAGGGGAGGATGAGGGCTGAGCTGAGCCACGTGGGCTGCAGCGTGCAGGGCCTGCAGAGGGGAGGATGAGGGCTGAGCTGAGCCTACGTGGACGAGCAGGAAACAAAGCAGAGGAACAACCAGGACAGGATAAAACCCTGACCACCGGGCAGCACGGGGAGGCCACGGCCGGGGGTGGGTGGGCTGCTGGCCGCAGCGCACACGAGGGCTCCGCGGTGGGCAGGATTTAGTGCACACAGCCATGTCGCCACCCAAGGTGCTGCCGTTGAACAGACCAGGTGAGCTGGCTCGGGGGACGCGGTGCCCGGGACGGGCCGGCCTTCTGTGAGCCACTCTCCTCCAGGCACGCAGCAGCTGGACTCGAAGCTCCTGGTGGGGCCAGTGCCTGCCCTCGGGGCTCAGGAGCTTGCCAGGTGCCCTCTGCCCTCAGCCCGCCCACATCTGGGGTAGAGGCCAGCGTATTTGAAAATCCCAATATTTCGCGGGTGCCTGCAGGGCATGTGCCCAGAAGGGCCGATCTTCTTATGCCTTTGGCCTCTCTGCTCTCACTTGCAAGGGCTTCAGGGCCGAAATCTGGCCGGGGGAGCTTGCGGACCTGCCGGAAGCCATGCACTGGCCTCCTCGACCCAGTGACCACCTCGGGGCCTCGTGATGAGGTCAGCCCCGGGGCGGGGGGCTCCAGGCGGCTTGGATTGGGGGCCAGGGAGGCATGTGGCAGAGGAGGCAGGATGTGGGTGCTGTGTGGGAGCTAGTTTCTCTTCGAGAGATCCTAAGCGGGGAGAGGAAGCATCTTGGATGTGTCTGGAAACCCTGAAAACTTAAGGTTTTGGTGCGTTTATTAGCTCAAGGGTGACGGGAACACCTTAAAGCTGATGTGTCCTTCCTTGCGCCCCACGCTCCCGGCCTCCCTGGGGGTCCCTCTGCCTGTGGCACCTCATGTGACCCTCTCAGCGTTACCCTGAACAAACAGGTGCTGTAGGGGCTGCCCAACAGGGCCCCAGAACGCGCAGCCTCCAGCCCAGGACAGGTCTGTCAGCTCGGGGACACTGCCTTTCATGTAGCGCCTGGTCCTCGCTTGTGATCGCCCGAAACTGACCTCCAAGAGGAAACGCTCTCCGTCCACTTAAAATCTTAGTGGTACCAAAACAGGCAAAAACACTGCTCTGGCGGCTTTTATCAGATTCTTGAAGAATGTACCAAAGCTGGAGCCTGTATTAATTCAGAGAAAGCCAGCTCAGCGCCTGGTGTAGACCCCGCCGCGTGCACATGGCTGGGATGCAGCTGTCCCCTCCCTCTGCCTGACACCCAGCAGAGCCTGTGCCCTGATTAGCCGGGCCGAGCTGCAGGGAGCTGGCAGCCCTGGGGGGCCAGTGCACGCGCCCCCTATCTGTGCCATGAAAGGGAAGCCCTGCCGTGCTCTCTGCTGCCGGTGCCGTCCTCATCTCTGGGCTCCCGAGCTCCGTGAGGACGGGCAGGCCGTGCAAAAGGGCATAGCTGGGAGAGGGGTGTCCCAGAACGCCCAGCGCCTCCCCGTGGGCTTCCACGGCCCCTGCTGGGAACTCAGGGCACAGAGTGGACACAGGTGTGCGGCCGTACAGAGACCTGCAGCTGTTGGCACCAGAGGTCTCGCCAGCTAATGCTGAAGTGCGTGTTCTTGCAGCACGTTGCAAGCGTAAAAGGAAGTTAACTGGAAACATCTGCAGGTGGAGCGCCAAGCTCCCGGGCGAGCCCTCCGGCGTCACCTGGACGGGAGGTGTGCGGGGCCTGTACCCCTGGTGCCCCAGCGCCCCCAGAACCTGCCCTCCAGGAGGTCGCACACTGCCGCCCCTGGGAGCCCCGTGGACGGGCCGGCCATGACGCTGTGAGTGTGGTCTGCACGGGGCGGCGCAGCCACTGAGTCCGGGCGCTGGGGCCCGGCCACCTGGCGCCGTCACAGCTGCAGACACATGGTGTCTCAGCGTCAGCCGCCACGTGGGAAGCTGGAGATAAAACGACATCGTCATCAGCAGGCAGAAGCCCGAGCCGGAGGAGGGTGTCCTGCGGCCAGGGGGCAGGTGCCCAGGGGCGGGTGGTCTAGCCGTCTCTCCTGAGGCTGCTCCAGGCACCTCCTCGTGGCTGGACCTGCCCACTGCCCAGCCCACCGCCCCCGGGAACGAGGACTTCTTGGAAGGCAGTGCATTCTTGCCCTGTGGGCCCCAGGAAAGCAAGAAGCTCCCCCTCCCAGCCTGGTCACCCCCAAGGGAGGCACCCTGTTCTCTTCTCGTACCCGTCACGGGATGGACAGTGCAGCCACCGTCGGGTCCTCCAGGACTCATCCGAGACAGCGCCCTGAGGAAGACGGCCCGGCCAGTGGGGAGACCGGCGTGCAGCCCTGGCCAGGGCAGGCGTCCAGGGTCTCACAGGAAGCAAACGCCCTGGCGGAGCACAGAAGAGCTGGAACTCGGCTCTTCCCCACTCAGCACCTGGAGCGCAAATGAAGCCACAAAGGGACGCCACTGCCCACCGGCCACTGAGCCAGTCACTGTCCACCAGGGGCTGGGGCGGGGCTTACCCTCTTAAAAAAAAAAAAAACACAGCCCCCCTCCCACTGGCTCCCCACCTGAATGAGGCCACAGACCACAGGGCCCCTGGCGGCGGAGGAGAGTCTGTTTATGTGCCGCCCCCTTTCTCTCTAGAAGAAATAGCAAAGCTGAAATCTAAGCTCTGGCTTCAAATGTCCCTTTCAAAGAAGAGGAAGCCATTAAAATTGATGGCTCCGCCCGATACAATAAAGTGAAAGAGTCCACCAACTTATGCCAAAGTATTTTTTTTCCAGAATATTAACTGACTTTTCCTGAGCAGTATTACCACTGCAGTGTTTGGATCATAAAATACTTCCACTGTTGACGTGCTAGGTCTGGCCTAGCGAACGAAAATGTACTTCTGTGCTTTGTTAGATTCTCAGACATAACGAGGTGTGTGGGTCTAGTGCAAGAAGCTGTGCACCCCCATCTGCGGCGCCGCCCTCAAGGGCCAGGAGCGGGAGCAGCCCCGTGCCCAGTACAGACACATGCCTGGGGGGGCCCCTCCCCGGGGCCCAGCTCCCGTGCACCCCTGGACCCGGCAACCCAGGACCCAGCACCCCATGTACCCCTGGACTCGGCACCCCATATACCCCTGGACCCAGGACCCAGCACCCCATGCACCCCTGGACCCGGCACCCCAGGAACTAGCACCCCGTGCACCCCTGGACCTGGCACCCCGTGCACCCCAGGACCCAGCACCCCAGGACCCAGCACCCCATGCACCCCTGGACCTGGCACCCCTGGACCCGGCACCCCGTGCACCCCAGGAACTGACACCCCCCCGGGACCCCATGTACTCCAGGAACTGGCATCCCCCCAGGACCCGGCACCCCATGCACCCCGGGACCTGAGACCCGGCACCCTGTGCACCCCAGGACCCAGCACCCCATGCACCCCTGGACCTGGCACCCCGTGCACCCCAGGACCCAGCACCCCATGTGCCCAGGCCCATTTCCCGAGGGCACTGCTCCAGGACTGTGCTGCCAGCAGCCTCAGCAAGCCCATTTTGTGCTGCTGCTCTTGGCAGTGGCCTCGCTCACGCCCTGTCCGCTCAAGGTCCTGGGTGGGCCTCGAAACGAAGGTGGCGTCAGAGGACATGGCCCGGGGCTCCGGCCAGCCGACCTCCCTGGGTCCCGGCGTCGCTGGCGCCAGAGCCCGCGGGCACCGGCAGAGTCTGGCACTGCTGCGGGGCCCTGGATGTAAGGGGGTGAGCTCCCCTGGCCCTTGCTGGGGCGCTGGGGCCAGCGCTCCGGGCACTGAGGTCGCCCTGCCGTGCCCCCCACAGCCCACCCGCCCTGCCCTCCAGCTGCGAGAGATGTTTCACCGTCACTCAAAATGCAGCTTCTTCTGCCTCCTCTACATTTAAGAAAATTGGTGTCCATTTTCCATTTAGCCATCATCTTCCCAAGTATAGCTTTCGTTCTGAGACTTCTGAATAGCAGGAGCCTGGAATTTACCAGGATGGATTCAGAACTATCGAACAGGCTGTATTTTTAAGGAAAAATCACAGAACAAAAAACGCTGGCGTGGCTGTTTTGTAACAAGAGAATACACACGGCAGCGCTTGGCAAGGCTCCTGGCGGGCGTGGGGCCGCCCAGGGCAGGCGGCTTCCAGGGTGGGGTGCGGGTCTGGCCGGGAGGGGGTCACCTTCCTTCCTTCTGTCGGACTTTGAAGCCACGAGCCAGTACCCACTTGGCTTTCATACCAAGAGAGAACCAGCAACTGGAAAGAAAAGGTCGAATGAGGTATTCAGGCCTGCGGAGCCGGCGTGCGGCACTCACGGCTCGGGCGGGGCTGCGTGAATTGTAAAAGACACCGCGATGGACACAGGCTTGCGATGGACACAGACTCGCCATGGACACAGACTCGCGATGGACACAGACTCACGATGGACACAGGGCCCTGGGCGCAAACTCACTAAGTTTCTCTCCTCACTGCCGTGGGCAGCTCAGACCCCGCGTCCCGAGTTGGAGTCTGGGGGGTCTGGCCCCATGCAGAGTGAGGCCCTAGAGGTATGGTCAGGGAGTGGGGGTCTGCGCGGGGGTACCCCAGGCCTTCCCAGCCCATCTGTGGCCTGTCGGGGGAGGGGCAGGCCTGGCGTGGGGGCTGTGGCTGTGCCTGGGCGGCCCCACTCAGTGCCCCTGCGGCACCCAGCGTGGACCAGACCCGGGCTGCGCGTCCGGGCATCTGAGGGTCTCTGGGGAGCTTGCTGGGCTGCGTGTGCTGGAGGGAGCGGGCGTCCTCTAGCACGAGGGCAGCTGCGACGGCCACGCTGCCCACCGGGGCCATCCAGCACCCTGCCACTTTCCACCTGGGTCCCTGGGCAGGTGCCAGGCTCCCTGGGGCCCCCCACATGGCATGCGCTGCTCATGCATGGGGCTGCAGCCCCTGCGCCGGCCCCCACAGTGAGCCCCAGCAGCAGGCACTCTCGGCTCTTCTGCTCCCAGGCCCTGTCCTGTCCCCTGGGCAGCCCCACCCTGGCTGACCGGCACTCACAGCTGCGTGACTCAGGGCGGCAGGCAGAGCCCGTGTGCTGGGCCAGCCCCCGGGGCCCAGGTGGCTCTCCGGCTCTCGGGGCCCAGGCCCTGGCGCTGCGGCTCCGGAGCTCACCCCTCGGCCCCGCCGTGACCCCCTGGCTTTCCGCGACCACTGCTGTCCACTTGCCCTCGTCTATCTCCCAAGGACACCCGGGTTACAGTGGGGGCCGCCAGGATGATGTAGAATATTCTGCCCATCCAGCGCCCTCAGGTGCATCTGCAGCGTCCTCCTGTCTAGCCAGGCCGCACGGACAGGATGGGTGCGTCCAGTCTCTGGGCACGGCCATCCAGCTGCCCCTCCCCGGGCCCCTAGGTATGTTTGGATGAGAACGACGCCCTGACTGGAGGCCCCGTGGCGTGGCCGTGCCCTCGCTGGGAGACCGTCCTCCCTCGGGTGCTGGGGTGGAGATGGACAGGGCGCTGACCCCCGTCCGGGCCCGCTCCTGCACCCGGGGACTGCGGCCCCCCCCGACCCCAGGCACCTCGGGGCGCCCTGCGGGCTGTCCGGAGATGAGCTCGCAGCTGAGCTGGTGGGAGCCGGCGGGGACGTGAGTGGGCGGTGTTGGGGAACCCGGGAGGCCAGAGGGGGCTGGGTCATGAGGGGCTGCTGAGCAGTCACGGGGGGCAGAGACATGCCCTGCGAGGTGCCAGCCCCAGGGCCTCCTGGGGGACGGGGCACTGCAGCCCTCAGGAGACAGCAGGGGGGTGAAGGGGCACCCCTGAGCGGGGCCAGTCCAGCGACCTGGGCTGCTCGGAGCCAGGCAGCGGCGCCCTCTCTGCTCCCCTCAAAGAGTGGCAGGGCATCTCCAGCAGGGGCGCGGGGTGGACCTGGCACCCAGCAACTCAGGCCCACGCAGCACCTGAGGGTGGCGCCAGAGGAGACCCAGAGGGCCACGGGTGGGCCAGGGCCCAAGGGCTCTCCCACTGCGGGCCCCGCTGGCCCCTGGACGCACTCACGCCTACCCCCCTGCCCCAGGTGTCGGACCGCTGTGACTACGTGTTCGTCAACGGGAAGGAGGTGAAGGGCAAGGCGGGCGTGGTGGTGGACTTCACCTACCAGCACCTGAGCGGTGCGCTGGAGATGACCGTGTGGGCGCCCCGGCTGCCCCTGCAGATCGACGTCTCGGACACGGAGCTCAGCCAGGTCAAGGGCTGGAGGGTGCCCATCGTCTCCAGCAAGAGGTGGGTGCGCCGGGGACCACGCGCTGCAGCCTGACCAGGACGGACCTAGGTGCAGGGAACAGAACTGGGCGCAGGGGCTGGAGCGGGCTCAGGGGCTGGAGCTGGTGCAGGGCACAGGGGCTGGAACTGGGTGCAGGGGCTGGAGCTAGAGCTGGAGCTGGTGCAGGGGCTGGAGCTGCTGCAGGGGCTGAAGCTGGTGCAGGGGCTAAAGCTGGTGCAGGGGCTGGAGCTGGTGCAGGGGCTGGAGCTGGTGCAGGGGCTGGAGCTGGTTCAGGGGCTGGAGCTGGTGCAGGGGCTAAAGCTGGAGCTGGTGCAGGGGCTGGAGCTGGATGCAAGGAATAGAGCTGGGTGCAAGGAACGGAGCTGGGCGTAGGGGCCAGGCGTGGTGGCTCCTCCCTCCCGCCCCTGGACTGGGTGGCTGAGAGCCACCCCCATGGCGCTCCCCCTTCCTCATGAGTCCCGGCATCCATCCCCTGTCCCAGGACTCCAGAGAGCACATCCTCTCTCCCCAGTGGTCAGCCACACCAGGGTGGGCTGGACGTCGGCCACGCCCCGGGCTGCCCCGAGGAGCAAGGGAAGAGGTCGGGCCGGCCTGCACCAGTGGTCAAAGCTGGGGAAAGGAGAACTGACCCCCGGTGAACATCCACTAGAGAGACAGCAGGACTGGCCCCTGGCCTGGGCAGCTCCTCCACGGCCCCACCCAGGAGCCCCGAGATGGTCGGAGCTTGGGGACACCATGTCCGGCTCGGCGTGCCCTGTGAGGCCACTGGGCAGGGCTGTCAGGACGCAGGTGGCACCTCGGGGGCCCCCGCGCTCCGGGATGCCTTGGGGGACAAGTGGACACTCAGACTGAGCGATGGGACCTGCACCCCTCCCAGGGCCAGCTTTGTGGTCCGGCCCCTGCAGCCCACTGCCCTGCCCTCGTCCTGGAGGCCGGGAGGTGAGGCGGGCGGCCCGTGGAGCTGGGGCGCCTCGGAGCCAAGGCCCTTCTTCAAGGCCGGGCTCTCTGTGAGCAGGAGCGTGAGGTCAGGGCGGCCAGGGCTGTGAGGGCGCACGCCCTGGTGGTCCCAGCTGCGAGGCCCGATGCCGTAGCCCTGCCGGGACGGCACAGACACCGTGGCGGGTGGGCGTGGTGCAGGGAGCGCTGCCCGGCCCTCCCGAGGCCTCGCCTGGGACCAGCTCCCCTGGGCCAGCTCCCCTGCAGACGCAGGCCTGTGGGGCCGTCCAGTCGCTGGCGCCCTGTGGCCGAGACCTGAGCCAGTGGGTCTGGCTGGCTGTGGCTTTGCAATTTAAAGACTTGCCCCCAAACCCGGTGGCTTGAGAGGAAGCTAGGTCTGGCTCGTGCGTCCTCAGACGTCCAGGTGCAGCTTCGCGGCTGGGCCAAAGGGGGTGTGGCCGGCGGGGCTGCCGTGCGCCCTGGGGACTTGTGGGGAGCCCAACTCTCAGCTGGCGCGGCCCAGTGCCCTCCTTGCCGCCTGCAGGCCACCGGGCACGCCCAGCACCCGGGTGTGCAGTGTCCCGGGAAGGCCACCCAGACACGGGTCTGGCTCTGCCCAGCGGGCCAGGGACGAGGGCAGGACAGAGGCCCCCGCAGAGGGGGACACTCCAACACCTGGTCTTGGCAATGCCGCCCCCTGCCGGCCGGCCTCCCATGGGCAAGCCCTAGGTGCAGCCTACCAGGGCGGGAAGGGACCCTCAGGGCTCTGCTGGCCGCTCCAGCCCCCTCCCAGGGGCGACACCCTGCATGTAGTTCCTGTCTGCTGCCCCCAGGCCCCGGGAAGCCTCTACCCTCCCGGCAGGTCCGGGCCACGCCCCCAGCCCCTGCCTGCTGCCCACGAAACCAGCACCCGTCAACCCACTGCCCCTCCGCAGGCCCACGCGGGAGAGCGAGGACGAGGAGGACGAGGAGCGGCGGGGCCGCGGCTGCGCCCTGCAGTACCAGCACGCCATGGTGCGCGTGCTCACGCAGTTCGTGGCCGAGGCGGCCGAGCCCGGCGGGCACCTGGCCTACCTGCTGGGCTCGGACTGGCAGGTGGACATCACGGAGCTGGTGAGCGATTTCATGCAGGTGGAGGAGCCCCGCATCGCCAAGCTGCAGGGGGGCCAGGTGCTGATCGGCCAGGAGCTGGGGATGACCACCATCCAGGTAGGCCTCTACCCGCCGCGCCACTGTGCGGCAGCCCTGCAGGGTCCAGAACAGCCTCTCGCTCAGGGGCGGGGAGGTGAAGGGCCTCCCCTCTTAGCAGCCTTGGCACCAAGGCCGGCCTCGCTGGGGTGGCGCTGGAGCTACGCTGCAGCCTGGCTGTGAGCTGCAGCGAGGCCACCCAGAGGGGAGCCAGGGAGCCTGCCCCATCAGAACATGGCATGGCTGGTGGCTCCTCGCTGACCGCTCAGCCCCTGCAGAAGCTCAGGGCAGGGGAGCGTCTCGGAGGGCCACCTGGACCGGCCTCTAGCCTCCCGCCCAAGATCTTCTCAGTCGCCCCCTCGGTGGGGTGGTGCTCTGAGTCAGGGCTAATCACCCTGCTAGCCAGCGTGAGGTTTCTGGGGTCCCTGATGTGGGCAGTCTTACAGGGGAACGGTGTTGCTGGATTATGGATTTAAATCAGATCCGTTCTAGAAAATCAGCTGGTATTTAAAAGCGGCCGTTTATTCAAGGAGGAGAATGAGTCGGTTTGGGCTGTGACCTGGGAGCTGTGTGCTCTGTCGAGCTCTAAAAGCAGAGGCGGTTCCATCGTGACAGAGCAGCCCGAGTGGGAGCTGGAAGACGATAGGGAGGAGTGAGGAGTGTGGCAAAGGCAGACTGGTGCTTAGTGCCACCGCTGCCAAACAGAAATGCAGGAAAGATCGAAATCCACCTTTTAGAGAAAAACCTACTTTAAAAAAAAGGGATGGCCATGAAGCCCATTTGGAAATAGTTACAGAGAACCCCATAGAAGAGAGCTGACACCTTCATAAATAGAAGCCCTAACTTCCTGCGTAAGCTGGCTCAGCGGGGGGGAACAGGAGGAGGACAGGAGGGGTGCGAGCCCCGCTCCCCAGGAACCACTCACGGGCCGGGGAAAGGGCTGTGTGTTCAGGGGAGACGGCGACTCCCGGGGCCACCCACGGACGTTGTCCTGCTGGGGTCTCAGTTTCTGAGACCCCCCCATTCTCCCCTTTAGCCCCACTCTATCCTCCCGAGGCCTAAACTCACTGTCCACCTCCTCCTGGGCCCTCCTGGCTCACGGCCACGCCAATTGCTTTAACTGGACTCAGAGCCGCAGCTGGTGTTTGGGTAGAAACGCGGAGCCTGAGAGCCGGCGTGAGGAGGTCTGGGGACCGCTTTCTGGCCACCTGGCCCCTGCGCCTCACGGGGAACCTTCTCGAGGGCCCGGCAGAGCAGGCCCGGATGCACAGGGAGCATGCAGCCTGCACTGGGCAGGGGAGGCCGGGGGAGGGAGCGGCAGCTTCGCCTGCGGTGTCAGAGTGAGCTGTGACAGCGCCGCCCAGGCCATGGCAGGAGTGCCGGGAAATGAGCCTTGGGGCCCTGGCCTCTGGGGTAGGCCCTGGTTGTCAGAGGTGCCAGGCGCACCCCAGGAGGCAGCTGGGCGGCCCTGATGAGCACTTCCTGGAGCGCAGACTGGGGGTGGCCCAGTGCACGCGCCTCCCTCGGTCACACGGTCGCCACGAGTGTCCAGGAGACAAGGCACAGCCAGACACAGCTCCTGCGGCTGCGCACGGTTGTTAGCACCTTACTGGGCACGGAAACGTCGACCAGCTGCCCGATGGATGGGAAAGGCGCCTCCTGGCACAGGCGCGGCTGCTGGGAACAGAACACCAGCCCCTCCTGTGGGGCAAGGCTGTGCTGGGGAGGGCGGGGGGCCCTCAGCCCCGTCGGCCGTCCACACCCAAGAGGGTCAGGACGCAGCCACGGGGCCTCATGCCTGCTTCTGTGCCCACCCCGCACGGCCCAGCTGACAGAAGCTTTCCCTGCACCTGCTTCTGCTTCAGATCCTGTCGCCCCTGTCCGACGCCATCCTGGCCGAGAAGACCATCACTGTGCTGGACGAGAAGGTGACCATCACCGACCTGGGGGTCCAGCTGGTGACGGGCCTGTCGCTCTCCCTGCAGCTCAGCCCCGGGAGCAACAGAGCCATCTTTGCCACGGCGGTGGCTCAGGAAGTCCTGCAGAGGCCCAAACAGGTAGGAGGTGGACGCAGGTGGGGTCACGGCAGGTGCTGGGCCATCAGACGTGGGCCAGGAACGGGGCTCCCAAGCGGAGCGGCTGTACCTCAGCTTCTTTGCCCCCAAAGGGAGAGGCAGACTGAGGGGTGCCAGCAGAGACCCCCACCCCGGCCGGGAGCAGACCCCGGCGTCCAGACCTCCAGCGGTGTGCACACGTGTGCGTGTAGCTGCTGTGTGCCCTCCCCCTCATTAGGGGCAGGGGACCACACTGTCTGGAGGGCCCCAATTCTGTGTGTCCCTAACACCCTGCTTTCTGCACCCTGAGACAGTGGTTGGCCATGGGCCGCCGCTTCCCAAGCTGGTGGGGACCCCGCCCTGAAGCCTCCATGGCTCCCAGCCGCCCCCGCTACTTCACAGTCCGGCCGGGGAGCCCCTTCCGGCCCCCCATGCAGGGTTAGAGCACCCTTGAGAGTGGATGGCCAGCACCAGAAGGGCTGTAGCCCAAGGCAACCTCCTTTCTCCCAGGGCCGGATCAGCCAGCTCACAAGTCACAGCCCTGCGGCCGCCTGTCTTGGGGTGACGGGACCGGGCCAGCCAGGGAGCTGAGGAAGCACCAGGCACTGTGCAAAGGAGGCTAGGGCGCTCGGCCCCTGCTTCCCACAGTGACCCCCCCATCCTCAGTGGCCCCCCGAGCACACCCCTACCCTCACAGTGCCCCCCTCAGCCCACCCCTACCCACCTAGAGCCCCCCCGCCACCCACCTACCTACTCCAGGCGAGGGACCTGCTCCCCTCTGGCCAGGCCGGCCCAAGGACAGGCGCCCCAGAGCACAACCCCCGTTCCCCTCTGTCCTCCGCCCTCCCCCAAAGGTGGGAGCAGGGGCCGGGCTGCTCCGGCTCCCCCAGCTGGCGGCCAGCCCCCCTGGCCAACACTGACCACACGAGCCGGCGCACACATGCCCCGCAGACCCCAGCAGGCAGGGCCACGCCATGCAGGCCGCACCCCCAGGGCTCTGGGTCCTGGTTGGGGCCCACCCATGCCGGGAGCCACGAGGGAACTCATCAACGCCATTCAGAGATGAGGCAGCAAACACCTTGCACTGACGTGTGCAGAGGGCTCACCGCGGTGCCCTCTGGCCGCGCGGGGTCATGTGGCGGCAGCAGGCCCCGCCCCCGGCCACGGTCTGCAGAGCGCAGCTCCGGCCGGTGCTCCGCCTTCCCGCATCGCTGCAGTACGGTCTCGCCCGTGCCCGTCGGCCGCTCCGGCCGTGTCCTGCCTGCCCTGCACCGGGGCGCCGCTCTCGTCCTGCCGCAGACGGTCCACGGCTCCGTTCTGACCCGCTGCCCGCCCTTCCCGCAGGAGGCGGCCACCAGCTGCTGGGTCCAGTTCAGCGACGGCTCCGTCACCCCCCTGGACATCTACGACGGGAAGGACTTCTCCCTGGTGGCTACGTCCCTGGACGAGAGGGTGGTCTCCACCCACCAAGACCCCAAGTTCAAGTGGCCGGTGGTGGCCGCCGAGACCGAGGGGCAGGGCGCCCTGGTGCGGGTGGAGCTGGCCATCAGCGAGTCGTGCCAGAAGTCCAAGCGCAAGAGCGTGCTGGCCGCCGGCACCGCCAGCGTCAGGGTTAAGTTTGGCCAGAGCGACGCCCGCCCCAATGCCAGCGCCGGCCGGCCCCCGGGGGCGGGGGCCCCCCCGGAGCGCCACGGCGGTGACAGGCGGCCCCAGAAGCCCTGGCAGGAGTGGGGCGGCCCGGACAGCCCCCTCTACAGCAGCTCCCCCGGAGGCCTCATGGAGGGCCGCGGTGCCACCACCGAGAGGGCCACCTTCCAGGGCCACGGCCAGGGGCGGCTCTTTGACGACGACAGTTACCTGCAGACCCTCCCCATCGACCTCACCAGCCTCCCTGCTGCGGGGGGCGTGCCTGGCGGCACAGGGGGCGCAGAGGAGGACCCCACGCAGGCCTCCAAGGGGCTGAGCGACCTGGAGATCGGCATGTACGCGCTGCTGGGCGTCTTCTGCCTGGCCATCCTCGTCTTCCTCGCCAACTGCGCCACCTTCGCGCTCCGGTACAGGCACAAGCAGCTGCCGCTGGAGGAGCAGGAGGGCGTGAGCCACGCGCACGACTGGGTGGGGCTGAGCCGCCGGACGGAGCTGCTGGGCGGCCCCGCGGCCTTCGTGTGCCCACAGGACGAGCAGGTCACCGCCATCGACCGGGCCCTGGACTTCGAGGAGAGCAAGTTCCTCCTTGGCACGGACACCCTCAAGGGCCTCAACGGGCAGCTCTTTGGGGGCCCCACGCCCCCAGGCCCCGGCGGGAGGGACCAGAATGAGCCCCCGGCCTCGCCCACCTCCAAGAGGAAAAGAGTGAAGTTCAGCACCTTCACGGCCATCGCCCCGGAGGACGGCTGCCCGGCCGTGCTGGCCCGCGCCGAGGAGGCCGTGGGCTGGATCTGCCCGGACCTGCAGCCTGGGGACGGCCTCCCGGACCCGTCGCGGGAGGGGGTGTGAGCGCACGCCACAGCCTGTGTCACCGCTCAGCCTCCAGTGCGGGCCGTGTGGCCACGAAGCCCCAGGGGTTTGGGGCGTAGTTCAGGAGAGGGGGTGGCAGAGCCCCCGCCGGCACGTGGGAGGGGTCCACCCTCTGCACCCCGCCCCGCCCCGGCAGCGCTGCACAGCAGCTGTGCATGAGATTTCCCAAGCGAGAAAGGGTCCTGAGTCTTGAGAGGCTGACCACTGAGAAGTCCCGGGGAGGACCAGCCTCTCCCTTGCATCAAGCCGCCCGGTGCAGTGAACCCACAGCGCCGGGCCTGCCGGGCAGACACGGGGCACCAGGTGCAGGCAGGGGGTGCAGGACGGGCCCCAGGCTCCCCGCCTGAGCACCGCCTCCCAAGCTGCTCCTGCCCCACGCAGCCAGCCAGGGCGCCGGGGGCCCCGAGAGGCCAAGAACAAGCTAGCAGGCCTCGGCTGTGGCTCAGGCACCCCTGTATTTTAAAGAGGGGGTCCTCGGCCCTGGGAGCAGCTCCCCATATTCTCGGGGAGGGAGCCCCATGTCCCTGGCCTGTCCAGAGAAACCCGGTCTGCGGACACTTGTGACGGTCTCAGGCGCTGCGGGGTGTGGGGTGCAGGGTGCGGTGAGGGGGCTCTGTGTGTAAGAGTGGTGGGCCGGACCTGCTCCCCAGCCTCGGGCGGAGCATCAGGCGTCTCGCCTCGGGGTCTAACTCGGGGACGCCCTCAAATGCCTCCGACGGCGGCCAGCGCAGAGGGGGCACTGGGGAGCCAGGAGAGGTGGGGGTGCCCCACCAGCGCCACCCTGGCCGGTCGGGGAGAGGCGTCGCTGTGAAGCCGCCGCGTGTCCCCGGCCCTGCCCTTCAGCGCCCTCCGGAGTCGTCCTCCTGTCTCCCCCACCGCCGTCCCCCACCCCAGGGCGCCCCGCCTGCCGTCCTCCCCACCCAGGGCGGGAGCAGCTGCCCAAGCCAAGTCCCTGCGTGGTTGCTGATTAAACCGCAGCTGGGCGGACGGCCCTGCACGCTCAGCTGCCCTGTCCTTCCCCGCTGCGGGAGGCGCCCGCGGCCAGGGCAGGCGGATTGTAGGTTGTAAGAATGTAACATATATTTATAAACTCACCGGCTGTAAATACAGAGTTTGCATTCAGGGCTCGGCTGTGCTGTCCTTGTCTTCCTGCCCTGGCCGGCCGTGCACAGGCGGCTGGCCGCTCTCCCCCAGCAGTAACGCAGCGCACTCAGCGTCTCTGCTCCAGACCTGGAAGGGTTTGCAAGTAAATCTGCAGCTCTCTGCTACAAGCCACTGCTGGTGGGCGTAGAGGGCACCCTGGTGGCGGGGCCCACCCTTCTGGGCTGCTGCGAGAGAGGCTGGCCTCCCTGGGACACTGGCACGCTAGCGCAGGCTCCAGGCAGGTGCGGAGCAGGGGACCTGAGATTGCTGTTACCAGGGCAGCCCCGGAGGCCGCCACAGCGAGGACCCTGTGTCCCCCCAACAGCACCGGGGCTGCAGCCAGCTCCTGGGCCCTTCTGCACAAGGGGCCCCAGGGAGCCCGAACAGGCGCCCCAGGCCTGCAGACCCCCATACGGGGCCAGGCCGGGGCACCAGAGGCCCACATGTCCCTGCAGCCGCCCAGAGCACATCTCCGGTGGACCCGACCCCCCTCTCTGAAGCAGCCAGCCAGCGGGTGGGTGGAATGGCGCCCCACAGCACCCCCAGCCCGGCCCTACCTGGCGCCAGGCCATTGCACCCCTACGTGGGACCCCCAGGCCAGGGCGCAGATCCCATGCCCCTGTCCATAGTGGGGCTCCTCTCAGCAGCAGACGGGGCGTTCTCAGGACGGTTAGGAGGAGGTCGTAGTGCACAAGGGACCGGCCAGTGTCCCCTGGGGGTGCAGACCGAGGCTCTGCCTCCACACCCCTTTCTGCCAGCTGTGCGCCCGCATTCCGAAGGGGGGACACGGAGGCCAGTGGGCAGGGTGCTGCTCGGCTCCCCGCCCGCTCTTCGGCACTCACACCACCTCCAGGGCCTCCGGACCCCAAGCCCATGGGAAACAGGGCCCCAGCCCCAGGGGAGGCCACGCCGGACCTTGAGTCCCCCACAGCTGCGTGAGGCCCTGTGGCCGCCAGGACCACCGGCGTGAGCAGGGGACCCACTGCCTCCCGTTCGGGGGGTGGAGTGGGGGTCAGGGCGGGGAGCCACCCAGGCCGGGCCGCCGGTGCCCTGCGCACAGCTGCGCCTCCGTCCAGCCTCCGCTCACCTGCGGACCGGACCGCAGAGCAGGGATGGGGCGGCACCGGGCGCCCGGCTCCAGACTGAACAGCCAGCATGTCTGGCTCGGCGGGGGGCCTGGCCCGCCCCTCCCCTGGCAGTGCGGCTGCAGCAGTGGGGGCCGTCTCGGTGCCCCTGCACGGCCAGCCCCTCGCATCCCAGAACCACCCAGGCCGGCTGGTGCCCTCAAAGGAGGTCCCTCCACGGCCCCTCCTAGCCGGCACGCGCCATATGCGGGACAGACAGACCTCTGTCGCTGGCAGGAGGGGACGGTCAGACAAGGGGGGCCTCCAGAATGCAGCCTCCTAACCAACTCTGAGCTGGGGCGGGTCCCACAGGGGTACTGGGAGATTTCGGCCCTAAAATGGATGCGGCCTGCCAGGCAGCAGGGCCCCCACCTGTCCCAGAGCCCCCCTTCCAGACCCCGCGTTCTCCTAATGTCCAGGAACCAGGTACAGTGCATGGGGCGCGCCCTCCCCAAAGCCTGTGGCCCTCTGGGCACGCCTCGCCCCTGGGCTGGGCTCACACGCTCCAGGTCACCCCGTCCTGCCCAGCCAGCCTGGCCTCTCGCTGTCCCTGGTGGCCAGTCAGCCACGGCGCGTGCCCCCGCCCCTGCACCTTGGGGCTTCATCTGCTAAGTGGACTGACCGTTAGTGCTGCTGGGATGAAAGTACACGAGGACCTTTTAAAGACATAACTCGGATCACGCCACTCCCCAGCTCGAAACCCTGCGGCAGAAGCCCACGGACTCCTGAAGGAGCCTGGGGCCGGTGTCAGCCCCGGCCGTGGACGGGCACCCCCACGGCCGCCTGCTCCCCACTGCTCGCTGACCGACGCTGCGCCTTCTGTCCGTGCCTCTGACCAAGCTTCTCGCTGGGGCTTGTTCACCTCGACTTGTTCTGGTCTGGGCTCCGCGCACCTTGCTGGCGCCCCTCCCATCCCAGCCCCTCCCATCCCAGCCCCTCCTGTCCCAGCCCATGCTGCTCTTCGCGCTCGGAAGCTGCGCTCCTAGGTGCCTGCTCTGCGTGCTGTGCATCTTCCCGTGCAGCTCCAGGAGACAAAGGCCCAGCCCTGTCCTGTGCTGCGCACCTGTGACAGAGCCACACCTCAGAAGGCAGCAGTCAAAACGTGGGAGGGCTTTGGATGAGTGGGTGGGTGAATGGGAAGACAGGTAGGAGGGTGGCAGGATGGATGGAGGGGTGGGTGGGTGGGAGGATGGATGGAGGGGTGGGTGGGTGGACAGGTGGGTAGGAGGATGGGTGGGATGGGTGGGAGGATGGGTGGGAGGGCAGATGGGTGGGTGGGAGGATAGATGGGTGGGTGGGAGGATAGATGGGTGGGTGGGAGGATGGGTGGGTGGGTGGGAGGATGGATGGAGGGGTGGGTGGGTGGGAGGATGGATGGAGGGGTGGGTGGGTGGACAGGTGGGTAGGAGGATGGGTGGGAGGGCAGATGGGTGGGACAGGTGGGAGGATGGGCAGACTAATAACTGGAAGAGGTTTCCATATCATGGGCAATGAAGACATGCCTAGCCTAACAGATGAAGCTGGTCGCCTGGCTGAAGCAGGATTTCTGTTTTGTAGCCTAGGTGCTCAGCCACGTGCACGTGCCGCATGCACCCCCCACCCCCAGGCCACGAAGTGTCTTCAGATGCAGGGCCTGGGGGGACGGGAGGCAACAGCAAGCCAGATGCCAGTCTCCCGGGAGCACCCAGGGGGCCGGAAGCTCCTCCCTTCCCTGGCACAGAGCTTGGCTGGCTGCAGGGTCCTGCCCTCCTTCGGTGAGCCCCATGGGAAGTAACAGCCTGTCCCCCCCAGACCCGCGCCACCTGGGAGCTCGTACCTGCACCCTCACGCTCTGTTCCACGGCGAGACCCTCCCCTGCACTTCAAATCTCCAGCGGAAGGAGAGGCGCGTCCCTCGTCCCCCAGCCCCGCTGCAGGTGCCGGGACCTGCGTGCTGACCCGAAAGCCATGGTCAGGGGGGCGGGGGGCTGAGTGCCCGCCCCTGCAGGCCCCCACGGGCTGCTCACCACGAAAGCACCTTGGTCCGGGCACCACGGACATGCTGGGTCACTCACTGCGAGCAGCCCGCCCCAGCCCGGCTAAGGTGGGTCACCCGGGGCATCCAGATGGGTGGGCCGGGGGCCGCACTCACCCCCAAGTTTTCCTCTTCCCCTTTAATGATCTGCTAGCCCTGGCTGCCCATGCGGCCTGGGGAGCAGAACAAACACAGGGAGCAATCTCCTGGGACCTCATTGTGCTCTTATTACCAGCCTGAGGAGACCTGGGACCGGCCCGGTGGAGGTGCCCGCACCCGCTAATTAGCGGCCCAGACCTCCGAGGCTGCAGGCTGCCCGCAGCGTCCCCAGAGCCCTGCTCCCCACGGGCCTCATTTGGCTGGCTCCCCCGCCCTGGCGCCTCGCAGGCCTGGGGGCGCTCCCTCGGGGCCCCGTTGCCCTGGCCTGCTGGCCATTGAGGGCCAGAGCACAGCGGGAAGAGCTGTCAGGCCACACTCCGAGAGGCAGCGGCAGCTCTGGGCCGAGACCGCAGTGTGGCCTCTGCTGCTCGGTGGGGCTCAGCCGGGAGCGAGGACCCCGGGCTGTAACAGAGCGGGGGCTGGTGCTTCGCCCGTCTGGATTTCAGCCTCGGAACATGGACGGTGACCGGCATCCCGGGATGCCTGTTGCAGTGGTCAGGCGGAAAAGGCCCTCCGGGGACCCAACTCCTGTGGCTAGGCTGGGGGCCAGTCTGCACCCCTCCCCGGCTGCTGTGGGACCCTCACCTCCTGCTGACGCTTCTCGGCAGCCCTTGAGCCCCCGCTGGAGTCTGCTCGCCTATCGGGGTACCCAGACCGTCATACCAGGAGCCCGGCCGCCTCACGACGAGGTCGGGGTGACCTCACAAGGAGACCCAGGGCCTCCGCCCCACAGCCAGCTCTTCCCATGCGCACAGACCACGTCAAAGCAAGGGCCCACAGCCCTCAGCGATGGGGCCAGCCTGGCCAGGCGGGAGGGCCCTGGTGGCTCAGGGCTGGGTGACTCCCAGGCTCAGCTGTGCTCCAGGCTCTGCCCGCCGTGGGGCACCAGGGAGCTGGAGCAACGAAAGCCATGGTCCCTGTCTGTATGCGGCTACTCGGGATGGTGGTCCTCGCCAGAGCGGGAGGGCAGGCGCACCCCAGGGGTGCAGCGACAGGACATGGACTGTCATCCACAGGTGGTCAGCCCTGTAATGACGTCTGCACTGTCCTCTCAGCTCCTGCCATCGTAGGACAAGGGCAGCTGGAGAATCTACCAAGTCACTTCCCTCTGGATGTGAGATGGTCCCAGCAGAGCCGTCTGTGCTACCATCAGGAGCTTGTCCGGTCCCAGGACATGCCCTGATGCCCTGCCCCCGCCAGCAGCTGCAGGGACACAGCTGGGTGCACCTGCTCCCTCTACGTGGGCCTGTGTCCCAGCTCCTCCCAGCCAACTGTCACCTGTGATTCACCCGCACCTGGAGGGGCCCAGGGCCTGCACCCTGCAGGCTTCCCGCATTATACTTTCCTCCCTGGATAAACAACCAAGATCTCCATCCTCCCGGTTTTAAAAGGCCTAGAGGAATATGCAAAGCCCCAGGCTTCCCGAAGGAATTTGAAAATAACTGTGGTTAAAAAAAAGAGTGTGTGGGTTCATAATGAGTCTGCGGCCTCAGGAGGCCCCAGAGCGGGGGCGGGACCGGCCGCTCGCTGCAGGTGCACAGGACGCCGCAGGCCAGTGACAGGGTCTTCACGAGGACATGATGGCATGAGTCTGCCAGGCAGGGCGGGCGGGGGGTCTGGGTGCAGCTGGAGCTCGATCCCCGTGTGCTCAAGGCACAAGGGCCGTCCCCTCCATGGCACGTGGGCAGAGGCTGCTCTTCCCCTCTGTGCCCCGGAGTGCCCCGAGGGAGCAGGAAGCACGGACCAGGGTCAGGCCCTGGCCGGGCACCCCCAGCCTGGCCTCTCCCGAGGGCGGGGGTCGCTCCTGCTTCCAGCACGCCTGTGTGAAAGGGCGACGCTCATGGCTGCCCCTGGGGTGCTGGGGCTCCCCATGGCAGGCTCTGCTGTGTCTCTGGTTTGTGGGAGCCGGTGACACACGCAGGCCTGGGGACACGGGCCCGGTCTGCGTGTGTGCATCGATGCGTTTGTGCACTGTGTGGGCACGGATACATGTGTTCACACGCGTGTGCAATATACACATTTTCCCTCTGTGCTGTCTTCCCCAGAGAGGAGGCCCCAGAGCAGGTAGCAGTCTCGGGAGCAGCCGCAGCTCTCATTGTGGCGGAGGGGGGTGGGCACTGGCCCCGCCTAATGCAGAGGCGCTGGGCGGGGCAGCGGGCTGGAGTCCTTCGGCCTGGGGGTGATGGGCCGGGAGCCACGGAGCAGACATCCCCGCTCAGCTCCGCGCACGTGGTCAGGACGGCGCCCGGCTGCACGCGGCTGTCCACCTCTGCCCGGACAGCTTCCTGCACCATCTGCACCCCGGGAGCGGCGAGGTCAGCCCGGGACCACACCACCGGCCCCTCCAGCCCAGGCCGACTGCGAGCCCGGGTCCGGACCACACCGGGGTGTTCTCCTAGCAATGCCCTCTCTGGACACGGCCCCTCCACCGTCCAGGGACGGTGGTGTAGATGCACGCCCCCAGAGGCCCCTGGGCAGAGAGGAAGGGGCTAGGGTGGGCGTCTGTGTTTTCAGTTCCACAGTTGCTGCTGCAGAGCTGGGTTTGGGAGCCTCAGCTCCGAGCCTGCAGATCCCAGCCCGTAGCTCCTTGCTCTTTCATCCTCATGCCAGGAACCCCAGCGCCGGCCCCCCTCCAGCCACCAGTGGGCCTCTGCGCCCCCTGCCACCCCCGCCTTGGGCCCTGATGGGTAGCTGCTCTTAGCACCCTTGTCTGCGCTGAGCCACCGCGAGGCCGGGCTGGACTAGGAGCTTTCCTCTGGACGACAGTGCCGACCTCTGAGGTTGGACGGGGCCTCTGCCTTGGCCCACGCAACTTGCTCAGCCCTGAGGGCAACGGCAGGGAGGGGTGTGGGCGCCCCCAGGCTGGGCTGCAGGGGTGACATGAGGGGGGCTCTGTGCTGTGGGGCCTGCCCGCTGGCCCCTTGGGCAGGACGCCCTCTGCAGAGGACACAAGCTGGTTTAGCCCACAGTGGGGCAGGCACTTTTGATGAAGACAGAAGGAAGTCCAGGTGATTCTGCATGGCCGTGGACACTGCCACCACCCACACAGCCGTCAGCAGGGCCTGGCTGAGGGTCACAGGCCCTCCTGTCGGGGGCAGTGGCCTGGGCCCTCGGGGGCTGGCCTGGGTCAGCATGACCTGGTAGGAGGGGGGCTGCATGAGGCAGCCGCAACCGTGGCCCCGTGTGCACACTGCCTTCCGTGCCCTTCTTCCATCAGAAGTGGGGTGCATGATCAGAAGTGGGGTGCAAGCCTGCCTTTTGCACAGAACTGGCTTTGCCACTCGATTCAGTTACAGATACACGGTGAAAGGACTTTGTGTCTGTCTACACCCAGCCCCGAGCCCGCCCTGCCCGCTCTGCACAGTGTCCAGCCTCAAAGCAACAGCCTGGCTGGGCGGCCGCAGAGAACGCCAGCATCCAGGGGCTCAGGCACAGCCACCGGGGGCCAGCCCCAAAGCCAGACCCGCCACCAGCTGGCCGGCCAGTGGCACAGAAGCAGCAGCCAGTCCAGCCAAGGCCGGCCGAGAGGCCCAGCCAACCAGACGCGCCAGCCATATAAGCACTTGTTCATGTCCACTCACGGCTACGGCGGCGCCCTGGTCCCCACAGCATGGAGGTGGCCCTGTGACCGATAGGCCCCACAGGCCCCGTGACTATGGAGAGTCCATGGTCACCCGATCTCCCAAGAACACCCCCATCCTGAGCAAAAGAGTTGTCTCTGGAGAAAGCAGTGGCCACCATGACTGGCCTCGGGAAGTGGGTCTGCGTGTGCCTGACCGCCGCCCGCCACACGGTGCCCTCCTGGCCACATGCCCACACCCCGTGTGCGACGCGTGTTCAGAGGAGCGAAGGAGGTGCACACACGGGCAACCCCGTGAGCTGTCGTTACCCAACACGTGAAGCTGCCAGGCCGGGTCAGGCATTCCCGTCGGTGGCAAGGCCGACACCCCCTGCACCCCGCATTCCTGCCCCGCTCGGTGGGTGCACGAGGTGTGCGTGTCTGTGCGTGTGTGTGCACTGCCCACGGGACCCTCTTGATTTAACGTCCTCGTGCTGCTTTTGTTGTCTAAATGCTGCTGCTCCGGTGAAGCTATAACTGCTCAGTTATTCGGTTGAGTTTGCTTTAGCTGGAAATTATGCATGTCCCTGGTGATTTATGCCCATAATGAAATGTCCTGCGGGGAAAGCCAGGCTCGCCGCAGCCTTGCCATCGCCCAGAGCCCGCTCCCCTTGCTCATCCGCTGGACGCTAAGTTCACACCGGCTGGGCTGGTTCTCCCCAGCGAGCAGAGGCGGGAGCAGCACCCGCCACAGGGGAGCCCTGCGCCCCCTTGCTCTGCAGAGGCGGAGCTTAGGGCCAAGCCACTTAAGCATACAAGGTTTTACACCCCAAACCACGGGGTTAGGGTGAGGCTGGCTGGGCCAGGACAGCGATTCCAGAGGAGCCGGAGGAGGGCGGAGCTCAAGCTGCTCCTGGAGACCAGAGGCCGAACGCGGCAGAGGAAGCAGAAGCCGTAGGCGCGCCCGTCCTGCACCAGCTACGGGTTTGCAGTCGACACAAAGGTGCGTCCAGGAGAAGACAGCTGGGGACCCGCCCACAAGCGTTCAGGCGGGCCCCGCATCCCCCAGTGTGGGGTGACGGCATCCCGCCCAAAGGCCTGGCTGTGGGAGCCCCGAGTGGCGCTGCCCTGGCCTCTCATGTCCCCAGAACCACCTTCGGGTTTCCCAGAAATCCCCAAAGCCACAGCTCCTAAATCTCACACGCCATTTCGAGTAAAACCTCAGACACTTTGTAAGGTCACCGAACAACACGTGTGTACACCGCCCAGAGGCCGCAGCGGCTCCCAGGCCAGCAGCTGGCCCAAGGCCCTAACCGGAGGTGCAGCCACACACACCAGAGCACCCCCAAAGCGGGGACACCTTCTCCCCCGCTTCAAACCAGGCGAGCCCAGCCTGGGAGTGGTGTGCGGCCCGAGTGGACCAGCCCACGCCAGGGAGGTGCAGCCTCTGCTCCCCGGCTCAGAGGGGAACCCCGCAGCACCAGTCCCCTTACCTGCCAGGTGGGCCAGCGTCCTGTGGCCACGACGAGGGCCCTGCGCTGCGGCTCTGGCATTGTCCTGCCTGGTGCCGGCGGGCCCGGCCGCCTCTCCATCCAGCCGGGCAGACGGGTAATGAGGGCCTGAGCCCTCCGTGGCTTTTTCAGGCTTTAATGCTCGTTCTGTGCCAGTTGCAGGACAGACCCAAGGCTGGGGAGGCCGGGGGGCTTGCCAGCACCCAGAGACTCTCTACCCTTCCTGGGCTCCTGGCGTCTTCTCGTGGCCTCGCCTCCCGTAGCACCTGAGTGACGCTGCCCAGGTAGCCCCGCCTCCAGCTCAGGTGAGCCTGCTCACGCCGGCCTCACACACACAGGTGTCCTCCATCAGCCGTCTGCCCCGCGCCCGCTCCCAGCGCCTGCTGCGTTCAAGGCGCAGGTGATGGCCACAGAGGCCAGCGGGGCAAGAGCCTGACCACTTCACGCCCCCTCATGAGTGTGGGGATCTCGTGTTCAGGAGAGGCATGCAATGGGTGCCCAAGGGCAAAAACTGGAGCCAGCCACCCCCCTTTCTAGTTTAAGTCTTGGGCGCAAAGCGGTGTGATAATGAACTGCCTGGCTATGTCAGAAATACAAATTATTCAGGGCAATTCCTGGCGCTTGCCAGAGCCCGGCCAGCTGGCTCTCGTGTGTCTTAAGATGATTGGTCTTTCTCCCCCCGGGACACGCTAAGTGCCGTTTTCTTCTAAGAAGCTGGTTGGAGATAACAGGGTGTTTTGGTTGCTAGCAACGGAAATCACCGTGCTTGGAAAGCTACCAGGGGTTCCGAGAAGAAATGCCTGGGAAGATGCAGAAAACTGGAGGATGTGGACAGCCAGGCAGCGTGTCCCACCTGGCAGGTGTGGGCTGGAGGAACTCCGGACTCCGGCCATGAGCTCAGCCCTGCAGCCTCGTGCTGCCCCCTGGCTGTGGGAGAAGGAATTGCATGCCTTCACCTCCATGGGGGCAGGGCGGACAGGTGTGGGAATCCAGAGAAGGGAACCGCCCCATTGTCAGGGGACCACTCCCAGGGCAGGAGAATCTGATCAATGTTCTCCCCGTCAATACCAGCATCTCCGCAGGCAACAGCCCCAGAAGAGCAACCCCCCACATCCATCTCCTGCTCCCCACCCACATCTGAAGCCAGGACTTGCACCTGTCCCTCTTCCTCCTCCCTCCTACTGCTCCCCAAAGAACTACTGACATCACATCTGGCCACCAGCGTGTGTTCCCTGCTGTGGCCCCTATGTGGCAGTTTCTGCCCAGCTCGCTGCCCCAGGCGGGGCCCACAATGGCGTGTGTTGTCCAGAGAGCGGGGTGGGGGTGGGGGGCGGCGAGCTGTATTTGGAGCATCCTCATTGCATTTGCTCAGAGGCCTATCGCTGTCCCCTGGGCCGGCATCTGTTCCATGCAGATAATAGAACACGGAGGGCGAAGGCGTCTCCTCAGAATGGAGCGGGAATTATTTAACTTGATTTATAGACTGGGGTGAGCTTGCTTTTTTTTCTCCCCTCAAAGGATGCAGATAGCATGAAACATTTCATTAGCAAACCTATCAGTGCATTTGGTTGCTTGCTAAATGGCCGAAGCAATTAAGCTACTGTCCCCGCCATCAAGGAGACACCATTTGCTTGTCTCCTCCGGGAGGGGCTTCTCCTGACAGCAGAACCGCCCAGACCAGACCGCGACTGCGCTTTGACCACCTGAGAGCGGCAACCTGTGCCTTCTGGGACCTGCCTCCAGGTGTCTGCCGCCCCCAGAGCACGCCAGGTCTTCCCACTTAGGCGTCTGTCAGTGGCTGCTGAGATTCCCGGGCTCTCAGGGGAGGAAAGAACTCCCAGGAGAGAGAAAGGGTGTCGCCCGCAGCTGGGGACGGGGTGCTCACCTGCTGGGCCAGGGAATCCAGCACTTCCCCACCTGCTCTGTGTGCCCGGTCAGCGTCCACCCTCACGGGGCATTTTTAATACAGCCGAGTCCAGCAGGAGCAGGTAGGAGGTACCGCAGCCACTGCTGTCCTGGCGGTCACCCTCTTTCTGGCACGAGCCCCCGCAGGCACGCCCCCCAGTGCCCTGGCTCCAGTGGCCTCCCCGGTCCACCGGCTGAGCCTTTCCTGTCCGCCTTACGTCTATTTTCTCAGCCTAGCTTCCCGTTCTGTGTGGCACCCCATAACCTTCTACCAAAGCCCACCACTCTGAGTAGGTCAGCCCACATGTAGGCGCCGGAGGCCATGGAAGGCTGGGCGAACCCGAAGGTCAGTCTCTAGTGGCCACGAGATGGGAGAAGTTGATCCACGAGACCATGACAAGAAGCCCCTCCACGATGGAGCGGCCCTCTGCACGCAGCCCCCCGCCCCCAGTGACTCTGCCTGGAAATACGCCCAGAGCCAGGTCCTTGAGAGGAAAGTGCCCGTCCCTCCCCTGGGGGGAAGCGCTGCCGAGAGGTTCCCGGATGCTGTAAAAGTGTCCAAATAAAACGTTCACTGTGAACGGGCGGGCCTCAGAGAAAGGGGTCTGAGACCACACGTCTGGGAGGCTCGCCAGCGTTTTCCAGAGTGGTCGGGGAGGCTGCTGCGGGTTCCTGTGGGCGGTTTCCGAAGGCTGCTCCGGGGCAGGGTCCCCCGACCCCACAGATAGAGCCCCCCTCTCTCGCCCCCTTCCGTCGTGAGACCCCCGGGGACGACGCTGCCTTCGGGCCTGCTCCGCGGACCCCACCTGCCGTGGTTCGGGTGGGGAAGGCAGGCAGAGGCCGAGGCCACGGGGCTGCCGTGAGCCCACACTCTGCCTTTTGGGCCTGCATACCCCGGAGCTTCGCTCTTCTCTCTGGAGCCTCCTCTTTCTGGAAGCGCCAACGACGTGCGTGCACGGCGCGTCCTCGGCGCAGGGCTGGCCGCAAGCCCGCCCCGTGCTCAGGTGTCTGTGTGGGGAAGGGGCATCCAGAACGGGCAGCGTCGCCGAGGAGGGGACTCTGGACTCCTGACCCCCTCCAGTGCATGACCTGAGAGCCCCTCCCCTGACCCCGCAGCACCGGCCACCGCCCCGGAGCCCCAAGCCGGAGGCACACCCTGGACCGAAGTCAAAAATGAGGCAGCGGGGCCTCTTCGTCCCGGCGGCGCCTTCTGCCCGGGCCTCTGCCGAGTCACCACAGCACTGGCCGGAGCCGAGGGGCCCGGGGCGCAGAGGCTGCAGGACGCTGAGGCCGGGCTGATCCTGGGGGGCGCCAGGGCCCTGCTGGCCACGTGGGACTTCAGGGCGGCCAGAACCCGAGCACCAGCCGTGGACGTGGGAGCCACGTCCCCCGTACAGCAGGAGGTGGCAGCTCTCCTCTGGCACGTGCTGGGATGCGTCCCGGCACATACTCCGAGGGCAGCAGGGACCCCCACTCCGTGCAGGCGACCCTGAGGGAAAAGCACCCCGTGTCCTGAGCTGTGCAGGGTGGGGGTGCCGCGCGGCAGCTGCCTTCTCTGCTGACTGCCCCCTCTGAAAGCTAGATGGGTGCATCTGCTCCCTGCGCCGAGAACGCGATCCCCACTTGTCATTAGTGGACTGAAGACATGTCACTTCTTCAGAAACAAAGATGACCTTTGGGTGGATTTTCTGGTTGCCAGTGGGAGGGAGGGGCTGAGGACAGCGTCTCTCTTGGGGTCCCTGGGCCCCACACCGGCAGGAAGCAGCTAGCAGCACCCGGAAGTGTGTGTCTGAGGGTGTGTGGGTGTCTGAGGGTATGTGGGTGCCTGAGAATGTGTCTGTGAGGGTGTGTGGGTGTCAGCAGGAGCATGTGTGTCTGAGGGTGTGTGGGTGTCTGAGGTGTGTGTGTTTATAAGGGTGTGTGCCTGAGGGTATGTCTGAGTGTATGGGTGTCTGAGAGTGTGTGTGAGGGGGGGTGTGTGGGTGCCTGAGGGTAGGTGGGTGTCTACTGGTGTGGGTGTCTGTGAGGGTGTGTGGATGTCTGAGGGTGTGTGTCTGAGGTGATGTGTGTGAGGTATGTGTGTCTGAGAGTGTGTGGGTGTCTGCGGGTGTGGGTATCTGAAGTGTGGTGTCTGTGAGGATGTGTGGATGTCTGAGGCGGTGTGTGTGTCTGTGTGTGAGGCTGTATGTGTCTGAGAATGTGGGGGTGTCTGTGGGTGTAGGTTTCTGAGGGTGTGTGGATGTCTGAGGGGGGGTGTGTCTGAGAGTGCAGGGTGTCTGTGGCTATGGGCACTTGAGGTGTGGGTGTCTGTGAGGGTGTATGTCTGAGGTGATGTGTGTGAGGGTGTGTGGATGTCTGAGGGGGGGTGTGTGTCTGAGAGTTCAGGGTGTCTGCGGGTGTGGGTTTCTGAGGGTGTGTGTGAGGGTGTGTGTATGTCTGAGGGGGGTGTGTCTGAGAGTGCGGGGTGTCTACCAGTGTGGGTGCTTGAGGTGTGGGTGTGTCTGAGGTGATGTGTGAGGGTGTGTGGGTGTCTGTGGGTGTGTGCCTGAGGTGTGTGTGTACCTGCTGGCACATGCTGACAGACGGCTCCATTCCATACAGCTCTTACTTCTCACACCCCGGCCTGTGCCCTTCATCCCACGCCATCTCTGGGCCGTCCTTACCCTACCTGGGATGGCCTTTTGTAAAAGCTGATATGCTCCTGGCATCCAGTGTGACTGCTGTGGGGTGCAGCCTGGTGAGGTGTGGGGGGCGTGCCTCCCGGGCCAGCCGTGACCCTGTGGTAGCCGGGCCAGGAGCAGAGCGTCCACCGCAACGCACTGAGTGGACAGACCCACTCAGGCTTAGCCGGACAGATCCAGATAGGTCGGTCTCGGGATAAGCCAGTGTCCACTGTGAGCGCACAAGGCACAGAAACCCCCGCCCCAACAGGGGCTGGGGACGCGGAGCAGGAGCTGCGGGTAGAAAGTAGACTGGATTTACCTACAAAACCTCAGACACGGAGGGCCTTTCTGGTGGTGCTGTGGGTTGAGCGCCACACTGGGAAGCACCCGCGACACAGCAGCATGAGTTCGATCCCCGGCCAGGGAGGGGACCCACAGGGCGCAGCAGACCTCTCCTGCCTCGCCCGCTGCTCCCCTCAGCAGTGTGTTTCTGTCCATCTGCCTGTTCTGCTCCCCACTCTGTCTTTGGTGACTCCTCTCACCCCACTCCCACCTGTACCCCAGTTCTTGTATGCATAAATAAGACCTCAAACATGGAAACACATACGACCCGGGACCCCCTGTGGGCCTCCATTCAAAGAGCATGAGGAAACCACAGTCTTCCCAGCACTGCTGTGGTCTGCGCAGGGCAGCCAAGCAGGGCACGCAGCCGAGCGCCCACAGACTGAAGCGGGCCAGGGAGGCGGATCCCACACATGGAGGGATCGTCCTGGCCAGAGGAGACGCATGCTGACCGCAGGGCCGAGGGTTTGGGGGAGACCTGCAGCAGGGGCAGAGGGTAAAGATGAACCGTGGATGTTTACACAGTGGACAACTCAATAAAACAAAAGACCGACACAAACCAGGGGACCCCAATAACACAGTGAGCCTCTGAAGTTAAGGGGAGGGGAGGGGGGCCTAGAGGGTGGGCCACACAGAACAGAGCGGCGATGGAGGGCCCCTGAGCCCCCAGGACCCCCTAGGCATGGGCACCCAGATCCAAGGAGCAAAAGGAAGACACTTCCCGGCTGACGAAATTGCCCAGGGAGCTTCATGGAGACCCGGCTGCCATCCCCCAGGCTTAAACGGCGGCGGGTCCCACACAGTGCCCCGTCCTGCTGACAGGCCCTTGGCAAACCGTTTAATTTTTCACGGAAACATTATGCACAAAAAAGTGAGCCAAAAAGATCTCCCCCACACTGGGTCCTCGCCCCCGAGCGGCCCCTGGTGGGTAGCAGCGGTCCCCGGTGTGCGATCTGCTAACAACGAGGTACGGATTGGGGGCTCAGGGTTGACTCAGGTGGAAACGGCTGGAAGAGAAAGGGAGCCACTGTCTTTCCCCAGTGGAATCGGCCCCCGCTGCCTCCACCAGGAAAATGAAGCCTTCTCTGTCGGGGTCACATCACACAACGGGGGCCCGGGAAGAAGGAGGCGCGGGTTCAGCGGCGAGAGCACAGACGCGGTCCCTGCTGGGTTGGCAATTTAGTGTTTAGATCTCTCCGTGCACCTAGAAGGAGCGCTGCACCCCTGTCTACAGCCGGCCCACAGAGAGCACCCCTCAGAGAGCAGGCCTCACAGCAGGGGGTCAGCATGGGCCTGGCGGCCGATTCACACTGGGTTAGGGTCACTCACTGAGCACGGCCAGGCCACACCGTCTGCACCCCATTGCACCCCAGGACCCGCACGGCTGAAGTCAGGGCCGGGCTGCAGGGCCATGTCCACTGTCCGTCCCGGGCCCAGCTCCCGTTCGCTGCCGTCCATTAACGACTCCCTGGACGGCGGGCTCCAGCCTCCAGCCGGACGCCCGAGGAATACTTAAGCAGAACGTGATTTGGCTTTTGAGGAAGCTTTCAAGACTTGTTTTGAAGAGCTCGCGCTGGAGAGATACCCAGAAAGGAAAGCTCCCCTCATTTTATGCCGGCCCCCCGCGAGTCCAGAAATAACACAAACTCTGCTGTCAGTGTCTGGACCTACTAGAAGTCGAGAAACAGCCGTCGAGGGGAAGACATGTCGGGCCGAGCCCCGTTTGTCCTGCTCCATTTCCTTAACTGAGTTGAAGGCGGCACTTTAACCTACAAAATGCAATAATGCGTGTGCACTCCGGGACACCTGAAGGCCACAGCGGGGGATCACGCCCAGGAAACTGAACTTCACCCGTGACGTCCTCCCCCGACCGCACGCACCTGGGGACCCTTGCGGGGTCACCACGCTGAGAAGCACCGAGACCCTGTCCCCACCTACAGTGACCGCGTCGCCTGGGCGGCCCTGGCGTTCACGCTGTCATTTCTAGAGGCTGGACACCTGGAGGTTTACCTTCACTCGGACCTTCTCCCTCCCCGAGCCTCCTTCGGCTAAATTCCCAAGAGCAAAGTGACCCTGACCTCACGCACCAGCGGTATCCACACACCTGTCTCCACACAGGCGTGACACGTTGCACGCACCTGGGACAGCAGGAGCCGCTCGCGGGGAGTCGGGAACTGTTTCTCGTGCACTCCCCACCTTGGTGAGCTCATAAACTCCGACTGGCCGCCCTCGAGGTGCTGCTCCAGCTGACACAGAAGCCGCACAGTGGAGCTTGGGCCCTGAACGCCCCGCAGCCTCTGGCGGGCAACCCCTCCGGTTTGGGGACGCGCTCAGCATAATTTTATATTAGAGGCTAAAGAAGAAAATCATTTGAAATGAAGCGTGAGTGCTGACGGGCACGGATTTCCAGGCACAGCAATTCCTGGGGCTCTCCCCAGAAAGGGGGGGGGCTGAGTTCACACCCCCACCCCCACGAGGAGTAAGTGTTGCAGTTCTGCAGAATTGAGTGATTTTTCGGAAATACGTTTCTCTCGGTCCAACTTTTTCAGGACTATTTATGAGTCTGAAAGAAGAAATAGATGGTAAAATGATCCCTTTAAAATTCTGTGGCCACAGATAAAAGTCAGGTCATTTTTTTACCTGACAACCACGCTTTTTAAAACTTTCGTTCATGTTTCCCAGAAGTTCCCTGCAAGTCAATCAAGACTCTCCCTCCCAGAGGTGACCTGGAGCTCCCTGGATGTTGGGCTCATAGAAAACTGTTGGGGATTCAAGTTCTGCCTGACCTGCTCTCACCTCCTTGGACAGGGAGCTAGGCTCTCATTGAATGCATCCATTCCTGGGAGGGTGGAGCCCAGGCTGAGCAAGCACTGAGGGGGCGTGGCTTGTCAACCGGCCTCCTGGGCCACGCCCCACAGCAGCCCCAGGCTCCCCTGCAGCTGGACACCTGCCAGGCCCTCTGGATAATATCAAATCCCACTGCAGTCCCCATTTCCTGCAGATTCAACTCTCCATCTACAGTCACCCCCACGCTGAGAACCAGACCTTCAGCGGCTGCCTCTCCGTCCAGCTCAGGGGTCCTGGCGTACCCCAGGGACAGTCCCCTCTACCATGCAGCGGCCGGGGCATCCTCACGGAGGCGCTGGACACACGCCCACCTGAGCCTTAAGTGCTATTTCTGGAGCCATGCCCTCGGCAGCCAGGCAGCGGCGATTTCAGCACAAACTCTTCTCTGCAGACTGACTCCGGGGAAGGACTCCCCTCCCCGAATGGCTGGACCCCGGGCCGGGAAGCTCTCGCCCACCAGGATGCCCAGGGCCCCCTGGCAGTGGACGCGATTTCTAACACCAAGGGCCACTGCAGGAGGTGCGATGGGCACCACGGCCTCTCGGGCTCTGAGGCCTCAGAAGCAGGGGCTTCTCCGGACCGATGGACACCTCTGCTGGCCGAGAACTGGACCGTGGATGTGGGGGGAGCAGGCGGGTGATGCGTGAATGCCGAGGCCTGCAAGAGCTGCGAGTCTCGGAGGTGCAGGTCGGGACCCCGCAGGGAGTCCCCCGCTAGGAACCCCCGTTTCGGGTGACGTGTCACTGGGCTTGAGCGTGACAACTGGTCTTTGTTCTGGTTCCAGCACCCCTTGGGGCATCCTAAGTAACAACAGACAGTTCTCTTTGTGTGACAGAAGTGACTTCTGAACCCCGCTGAGGGTTGGCGAGGGGCTGGCACCCACTCAGCCAGCTTGGGGGGCCCTCCAGTCCCACGTCCCTGGTCCTGACTTGAGGGAGGGTAAAGGACCCACCAGCAACTGGTGATTTAATCAGCGAGACTGTCCTGAGCCCTGGAAGGTTCCCAAGGGTGGAGTTCTGTGGGAGCGGGTGCAGGCTAGTTTTGGGAGAGCGGGGCGTCCTGGGGGATGCTCCCCACAGTCTGTGCCTCTGCCTCTGCCATGAGGACTGTACCTGAGTCCCAACTCTTCTCAACCGACCAGCAGGCCACGATGGCAGGCGTCGGGGCCTCAGCTCGAGGGAGGAGGCAGAGGAATGCAGTTCCCCCTCTTTCAGGGGGAGGCTGAAAACCCAGCACCAGGGAGAGGGCAGTAGAGCCAGATGGTTCCCACAAGAGCCCTGAGGTAAGGGGGTGTGGCCTGCAAAGAGAGGGGGCACGAGGAGATAGCGAGGTGCCTCGTCTCCAGGAGCCTCCAGCCTGCTTGCCCGAGCCTGAGCCCGGCACCCACAGGCCAGGCCAAGCCACACCCGCCCCTGCATCTCAGCTGGCGCTGCCTGCACCCCAGCAAACTGAAAGCCACCCCCAGAAGCTCAAATGCAACATGGGCCTCATGAGACCGCCTGGCACCATCCCAGAAAGGCCATTTGGGGGGTCCAGCCTTTGAGTCAAGAGTGCACTATGAGACCCCACTTAAATAGGGGCTCTGGTGTCGGCGCTTGCTTCTAAATCCGGGGCTAGGGGGAGCTTCTTCCTGCAGGACAGGGTCACGCAAGGCGCTGAGATGCTTCTGTAGGACAGGTGGGTGGGGCCCACTTTATTCCCTGGAAACGGTCCCTCCGCAGAGCGCCTGGGCAGGTGGCACTGTGGAGCCGCTGGCGGGTGGCCCAGCCCGGGCGGGCTCCCGGGAACCTGCAGATGGCACCGGCAGGGTCAGCCCGGAGCTGTCCCAGGCACCCGGGCTGGGCCGGGTGGGTGGTGCAGAGGGGCGCGGATGGCACGGGCTCCCTAGTCCTGGTCGCCGCCTTCCAGGGTCCTGACGAGGCGCTGATAGGTGTCTCTCTCCACCCGCCAGGAGTGACACGTGCTCACATACTCCCTTCCGTTGGCCACAATCTCTCTCCCTAAGGCGGGGTCACTGACCAGTCGCTTCGCCAGCTGGACAAACTCCTGCAAGGCAGTGGGGGAGACAGAGAGAGGCGGGTGAGCAGAGAGGCTGCGCCGGCACCAGCTCTGGGGTCCTCCACTCCTGCCCACTCGGCAGGAAACTGCCTCTGGGAAGAAGGGGGTTCACGGGGCCACTGGATTGGGCGAGATATCACACACGTGCACAACGGGCCTTGACAACCCGCCAGCGACGCCGTCTGGCCACGGCTACTGTCCAAGGCCCACCGTGCAGGGAACAGCGGGCGAGGCCCTGGGCGCTGACATCACCGGAGCAAGAGGGATGGGGGGGGGGCGAAAACCAGGAGCAGAAAGACAGGGCACCTGAGTGTGGACGCTGTTTAGCGCAAAATCTGTGCCTAAGCAGACCAAGTCGTGCAAGCCATGTAGTTCGTGCACACGCATGTGCACACGTGCACACACGTGCACGAGGAAGTGCCCCGGAGAGCCCCTGAGGTCCCTTCTGCGTGCCTTCTTCCCCAGACTGCCCGACCCTGCCGTCCATTTCCTTTTTTTTTTTCCTTATATATTTATTTACAAGAGCTGGGGTACAGCCCAGAGACGCGGGAGGCGAGAGGAGTCACCAGAGACAGAGCGGGGAGCAGAACAGGCAGGTCGACTGAAACACACTGCTGACGGAGCAGCGGGAGGCAGGAGAGGTCTGCTGTGCCCTGTGGGTCCCTCCCTGGCCGGGGATCGAACTTGCGCTGCTGTGCTGCGGATGCTTCAGAGTGCGGTGCTCAAACCGCTGCACCACTAGGGCGGCCCAATGCCGCCCATTTCCTTAGGCCGAACTCTGACCCACCCCTTGGTCTCACCTCCGGAATGGGAACAGCGCTCTACACAGCACCGCACCTGGGCGCCCGCCCCTTCACTCTGCGTGGCGCGAGCCTGTCGCGCGAGCATGTCTGGGGTGCAGGCACAGCCAACGCTGGAGGCAGCTCCGGCCCAAGCACTCCGCAGACAGGCCTGAGCTGTGTGGGCAATGGCCGACCCCTAAGCTGCACTTGTCTCCCCTCTGGGGTGACTGCTCCTGGCACCACACCCAGCAGGGCCAGGCTCCAGGGGCGAGGGAAAAGGGCCTGGGCGGGTCTTGCTCCTCGCAGGATGCACTGCCTTAGCTTCGCTCTGCGCATGCTCGTGACTGCGCCCACTGCACAGAGCACAGGGGCTTCGCCGACCGGTGCCCTTCCAGCTGCAGAGAACCAGAACGGCTGTGCGCACGAAGGCGCCTTCCCAGATAGCCTCGCTCTATACCCCGCTCATAAGTGCACCGGGAGCCAGGTTCAAATTCCAGCCTAGCCCTCCCTGGGCCCCTCCTCTGTGCCCCCTCCCGTTTCCTTGCCTTTAAATTAGAAAGAGTGACTCCCTGCTGGGTACAGCTAGGGGATTAAATGAGTTAATACAAGGAGCTCAGAGAGCAGAGACTCAGCCAGCCTTGTCATTCTGATTCCCCCAAACCCAGTGAACTGAAAAGCAGGAAGCCCGAGGTTATCAGACAGTGCCTGGCTGTTAGAACAGAATATGTCCACATATTCTCAAAATTATTGTTAATTAAACATTGAATGCCTTTTACTGCTAGCAATATACACAGCGATATTTATGGGCAAGTGGAATTATTTTTTTATGTGTTATGTATACACTTTGTAGTAAATTGGTGTTCTTTTTATAATAAAAATATGACATATTTATTCCCATCTCCTAGCAGAACAACATTTCTATTAAAATTATTCAAAGGGCTGGTAGCTCTGGTGTATTATTTTACGATGCTGGTCATATCGGTGATTTATCTGATGGAGGAATTTTGGTTGAAACCCAATCCCGTTTGTTATTCCTACGAAATATTTGACCATTTTACAACAAAATCCGGAGTGATAGAGTTCCTAGGAAGAGGCTGTGATAAAATACACCTTTCACCTCTCTGCACGGAAGGCGGATCAGAAACACAGACTTAACTACAGCAAGAGCGCGCTGGGGTGGGAGCAAGACACCAGTGACCCAGACACTGGTGACCCAGACACTGGTGACCCTGACACTGGTGACCCTGACACCGGTGACCCTGACACTGGTGACCTTGACACTGGTGACCCTGACACCAGTGACCCTGACACCGGTGACCCTGGGTGCTGGCCTGCAGGAGTGGCTGGGAGCAGGGAGGGAGGAAGAGGCTCCAAGGAAAGGGAGGGAGAAGGACACTGGGAAAAGTAAGTATCCTCAGGGCTCTGGGATTAGGGTCTTTGGGGCCACAACGGCTCCTGCTGACCTCTGAGGCCCACAGCAGTCACCGCCCTTGGAGGACGAGTTGGTGCTGGCGTGGACGCCGTCTCGCTCCAAGGGGACACTAAGTGCAGAGGCGGCCGCCACTCCCCAGTCCCGTACTGTGTCTGCAGGATGGCTCCGTGGCTGTCACCGTAAAACGAGTGTGTGCGCGCGTGTGTGTGTATGTGTGCATGTGTGCACATACACACAGATCTCTGCCTCTGGGCTGATCCTGTAACTTGCCTTGACCAGCAGAAGCTGTCAGAGCTGCAGTTGAGGGGCCTCCCTGGTGGCACAGCAGGTTGAGTGCTGTACAATGAAGCATCCGCTGCACAGCAGTGCGTGTTCGATCCCTGGCCAGGGAGGGACCCACAGGGCGCAGCAGACCTCTCCTGCCTCCCCACTGCTCCCCTCAGCAGTGGATTTCAGTCCATCTGCCTGTTCTGCTCCCCACTCTGTCTCTGGTGACTGCTCTCACCCCCCACCCCCACACCTCTGGCTTGTGTCCCAGTTTTTGTATGCATAAATAAATAATTAAAAAAAAGAGGGCCCTCCCTGGTGGCGCAGTGGATTAAGCAACGCACTATGAGGCAAACCACAGCCACTGCAGCACGAGTTCGATCCCTGCTGCTGGCCAGGGGGGTGATCCACATGGCGCCGCAGACCTGTCCTGCTGTGCCCACCTCAGCAGTGTGTTTCAGTTGATTCACCTGTTCTATTCCCTGCTGTCTCTGGTGAATCCTCTCACCTCCCACACCTCTGTCTGGCTTGTACCCTAGTTCTTGTATGCATAAATAAATAAATATTAAAAAAAAAACTGCAGTTGAACTTCAAAGTGCACCTTCACCTCACAGCTCCCACACTTGCCCTCTGGAGCCTGCAGCCCCCACATAAGTCTGAGCTGGCCTGGGGCAAAGACCCCCAGGACAGACATACCCAGCTGCACCAGCACCAATGCCAGAGGCCACCTTCTTCGGGAAGTGGGCCTGGGAGTCCCGGCAGAAGAACCGGCCTGCAGAGCCCAGTTCAAACTGCTGGCCACAGAGTGTGAGCTGTGGCCGTGGCTGCAGGCCAGTGTCCATGGCCACCAGGAGCCAATACTCCAGCCAGCGAGCAGGTCCTCCTAGTGTCAGACGAAAGAGCCGCCACTGTTCAGCTCCAGCCCCTGCTGAAACAGTGAGCTAGAAGCCCCACCGCCTCCCGTGAGTAAGTCTAAGCCAGTGTCAGTGGCTGTGGCCACTCTGTCACCCCAGGGGACACCCCCACTCCTGCAAAAGAGCGGTTCGTCTTCATCATTATTCAGCTGTGGCTGAGCCCTTCCAGAATGTTCTGTCTTATGAGTAGCCTTTAGCTGCTCACCCTCTGACCGGCCTTTGCCCCGGGCACCACCAAGTCGGGGAAGGGGATGTGTCAGTTTATAGAACGGATGTGGGGTGTACCCCCCGCTGTGGTCCTTCTCATAATGCGTCACCGCAGAGCACCAGAGGTGGGGAAGATGCACCGATGAGCAGGCACCTCTCCCCCAGGGACTCAGGACCGGCAGCCATGGCCCTGGTGGTTTTAAGAGCAACTCAGCAACCTTCCAGATGATGTAAGCCTGGCCCTCCGAGAGGAGCTAAAATCGATCCCATAAAACTCTGCACTTACGGCCTGGTGGGTTAAATTAAACAGGCCTGAGGCTGCTTCTCCAGATGCTTCATACTTGATATTATTGATGGAACATGTTCGAGGGCCGGCTGGGGGCTGGCGAGGGGGGTGTCTGAGCATTGAGGTGAGCTGTCACTAAATCTGCTTCTCCTGGGCGCTGCAGCGTCGAATCCCGGAGTTAATTAAGGATCTGTCCACAGTTCTGGCTCTCAAACTTTGCCCTAAGAGTCTCTTGTGGGGACCTCCCTAGTGGTGCGGCAGGTTGAGCACCGCACTCTGAAGCATCCGCGGCACAGCAGCATGAGTTCAATCCCCAGCCAGGGAGGGGACCCACAGGGCACCTCCTGCCTCCCCACTGCTCCCCTCAGCGGTGTGTTTCTGTCCATCTGCCTGTTCTGCTCCCCACTCTGTCTCTGGTGACTCCTCTCCCCTCCTGCACCTCTGGCTTGTGCCCCAGCTCTTGCATGCATGCATAAATAAGAAAGTCTCTTGTGGCGCTTGGGTGTGTGTGAGTCATGCATGCTACATATGTGCCTGTCACTTCACAGACGCATGCGTAAATGCAGCATGTGTGGGAGTACATATCATATACACACTTCTGAACCCCAGTTCCTAGGATTCTGACTGGCTGGCTTGGGAGGAGTGTGGGGTGCTGTCTCCCTCCACTAGGTCCCAGGAGCAGACCAGGGCCTCACCACCCCCAGGCAGTCCCTGGGCTGCAGGGGAAGCGGGAGCCATGCAGATCCGTCTGGGAAGCGCCTCCTCCCGGCTCGCACTTGGCCGTCTTTTCACTATCATCTCGCAAGACAGGAGGGAGGCACAACCTCTGGGCACTAATTCCATCCAGGGGACTCCACCCTCGGACCTCGTCACCCCAAAGTGGCCCTCCAAGTGCATCATGCTGGACGCCGGGTCTCAACATCTCTGGAAGCCACAACACCCAGACCCGCCCTGCCGAGAGCCTTCTCGAGAGGCCGCCCGTGGAAACCCGCGTCTACGCCTGGCTGCGCGTCCATGTTAACGGGACGCTCAGGCCACTGGGCAGACTGCTCAGGGGAAGCTGCAGGCCACGTGACTCCACCGCAGACGCCCACCCCTCCCCCCGCCCCCCTCTCCCTGCCCCACCTCCCCGCGCACACGTTTCTCCAGGGGCCCTTTCGAAGGCAGATCCAAGCGCCCCTCGCCAGCTCTGTGTGCGCGGGCCCCAGCCGGCGAGCCATCTGCGTTCCTCCGGCCAGGCGGGCCTGCGCACTGCCCACCGACAGCGCCTCTGAGACCAGGAGGGAAACGAGGGTCTGCACGAAGCAGGATAAGCAGAGCCGCAAATAACTTCGCAGCAGCTCAGACCCGCGTCCCTGCCAAGTGCCTCTGGGAGCCAAGTCACTGAAGACACGGTTTCCCGAGCACTGCAGGAGGAGGCTGGGGGCGGGTGGTGACCACCTCGCCTCCGCAGGGTCCCCGGAACCACAGAGCCACCGCTGGAGCCGGCGGTCTGGGGGCAACAGCAGGCAAGGGCGCGGAGCTCCGAGGGCCGCCCTCCTGCCCCCCACTGCTGCCGGGCACACCTGACACAGCAGCTGGCACCCAGGCCTCTGCTCAGGTGAGCTGCCAGGTAGGGGGCATGTGCGCTGCGGCAGGGCAAGGGGCAGGTCAGGCGAGTGGCTTGTCCACGGCAGGGTGAGAGCAACGTGGGACCCAGACGTCCCTCGGCTCCTGCAGGACAAGGTGGTGCAGCTGGACACTCCCCAAGGGACGCCGGCTGCAGCCGGGTGGTGGACAGACCCAGAAAGGCAGGCGTCGGCCAGGCAGAGAGCTGCAGCCCCTTGGAAGCCTCCCGGTGTGCATCCCGGGCCACAAGCCCCCACCCCGCCAACGCCACCCTCATGGCTTCACCACGACAGCCTCAGCTGGCGGCCACTGTCTGCCGGCACGGCGCTCGTGGGACAGAGCTCTCACTCCCGCCGCCCAGGCCCTGCCAGGCTTTCCAGCGGCTCTGGCTCAACCCCATGCACCTCACGGGCCAGCAGGTTCTGGACGTAGTGGGGGGACACCAGTCACTCAGAGCAGCTCATCTCAGCAGGCCACATCCGGGCTGCTTCCCAGACCCAGCGCTGACCCCCAACCACAGCTGTTCCCCGGGGGCCTGGTGCTGACCCCCAACCAGCCAGACCATGGACCGTGTCCCCCGGCACCCAGCGCTGACCCAACCGGGCGCCCCAGCCCAGCGCCCTGCACACACCAAGTGTGTACAGTGACGCGCGTGACACCCGCCCACACGCGGTCTAAGTGCTTTGTTGCAGATATCTCGTTCACACGCGCGTGTGTCGGCCACCTGTCGAGATGATGCACGTCGGAACAGACCGAGTTAAATGAAACATTAAAATGCAACTCATCTGCTTCTTTACTTTCCGCACGTCGTAGAACGCCATGGCCGTAGGTGGTGGATGCACGTGTTCTCGCCACAGCCCCGTCAGGCCCAGGCCCACGGCCCAGCGGGACAGCCCTCACCCAGGAGGCTCCTCCGGGTGTAAGCCGCGGCTGACCCCCAGTGCCGTCCTCACACAGCTCCCAGGGCCCCCCCATGATGCAGAAAGGGGGCCAACACGGGGGTGCTTCCCTTCCCCAGCGGCCCAGCCAGCACCTGCACGTCCCAGGTGCACCTCACCTGCAAGAGCTATCTGTGTTTGGGTAAGACACCCAAGACAAGGCAGAGATGACATTAGGCTCTGGGTCCCCACGAGAAGCTGACCCCGCCATTCCCGGGGGGCCTGGCAATCAGGCAGCAAGCAATGGGGACCCAGATCGAGCTATGCAGCCCAGCTTACCCCACACACGTCGCTCCCCTCCAGGGCGGTGTTCTTGTCCACGGCTTCCATGGGAGGAGGCGGGACCTAAGCCAGCCCTGCCCACAGACCCACACGTGAACCTGCAGTATGATGGCCCTCCCCGCCATTTAGTGTCTGGAAGGACAGAGCGAGCACACACAGGGCACGGCACCGCTGGCCAGCACCCACCGCCGGCCTGCACCCACCGCCAGCCTGCACCCACCGTCGTCCTGCACCCACCGCTGGCCAGCACCCACCGTCGGCCTGTACCCACCACCGGCCGGCACCCACTGCCAGCCAGCACTCACCGCTGGCCAGCATCCACCGCCCACATCCCTCCCAACACGTGCTGTTTTCTATGGTCAACTACAAAATACAGACCCTTGTGGAGAAATTAGTCTGGGCTACGCTTCCAAGATCCGACCCTGAGAGGGAATATGGATCCTGTTTCTACTAAATGTCAAATGGGTTTTAATTTTGAAGCTATAAAAATGTAACCATAAAATAGCTCAGCTCTTTTCAGGGAACGGGACTTGGCGGTAAGGAAGAAATCGATGTTTAGTAGGTTGGGAAAGCTCGGGTCCCCTGAAAGTCTGGGGGGAGGTGTGTAAGAAGAGGCCACTGGGTCCCCACCAAGGCTGAGTATCGCTCATCATCGCTTTGTTGGAAACCCTGGCCTCTGACCCCTACCAGGGTGTGGCAGGGCTGGGTCCTGCTTGTACCTGTCACTGTCAACGATCTCGTGGTGGGCCCAGTCCTGATGCCGGGGCTCCCAGACACAGGACGGAGGATCTCCAGCTGAGGCCCTGTGTCTGTGTCACCATGGAGGAAACTGTCCCCATGGACCTGACTTTCAGGGGTGGGACAGGCTGGGGGATAAGAGGCCAGACAGTAAGGCACAAGGGGCAAGAGGACATGTGCAAAGATAATGCACAAGGAGGAGATGATGGATGGTGGATGGATGGTGGGTAGGTGGGTGGATGAGAGGAAGGATGGGTGGATGGATTGGAGAATGGGAGAATGGATGGATGGATGACGGAATGATGGATGGATGGGTAGATGGATGAATGGATGGGGGAGGGATGGATGGTGGGTAGGTGGATGGATGGGTGGACAAATGGATGATGGATGGATGGGAGGTAGGTAGATGGATGGATGGGAGGAAGGATGGATGGTGGATGGATGGATGGGAGGATGAATGGATGGATAGATGGTGGGTAGGTGGATGGATGGGAAGATGGATGGATGATGGATGGGTGAATGGGAGGGAGGGAGAATGGATGGATGGGAGGATGGATGGATGGATGGATGGATGGATGGATGGATGGATGGATGGATGGATGGATGGTGAGTAGGTGGATGGATGGGAGGATGGATGATGGGAGGATGGAAGGATGGATGGATGGATGGTGGGAAGGTGGATGGATGGGTAATGGATGGATGGATGATGGACAGGTGGGAGGATGGGTGGACAAATAGATGATATGTAATGAAAAGGAAGGGTGGGGGGAGAATTAGACTTCCATGCAAAGCCTGTGCCCTCTCAAAGGGCCCCCTTACTTCTAGTTAAAATTGCCAGTCCCCCCTTTCCCTGTCTAAAATTTAGGGAGCCCTGCACTGCCGACCGCAGTGAGAAGGTGAGAGAACAGAGGGGCAGTCCCAGAACAAGGGAACAGAGGCCAGCACCCCTGCTCCTGCTCGTCTGGCCCCCGCTGTCACCCCGTTTACTGTCACCCGAGCCAGGCACCAGCATCTTACGTTCAAGGACAGCAACAGCTGTCGGAGGCACCCTGTCTCCACTGAACGTTCTCTCCTGTACGCGCACACCCACGGGGCCGCTGGGAATGGCAACGAGGTCAGAAGGCCCGGAGGCCCCAGCCAAACTTCTCAGCCGGGGAAAGCGAGGGCGGGGGCTTGGGGCAGAGGCGGAGGAGCGGAGGCAGCCTGGACAGGCCTGCTCTGCTCCCCGGGGGCCCACAGCCACATCAGCGCCCCTCGGCGTCCAGCGCCTCCATCCTGTGCATGAAGTCCCTCTTACCAGGCCACACAGCGAACCACAGCTTCGTGCCAGGAGACAGGGCCCAGCCGCCCGCAGTCCCCTTTCCACCGAGACCGGCCGTGAGGCCTCCTCGCGCTCCCAGGCAGACCATGCGGGTCCCCTGAGCCTCAAGAGCCGGCTGCATGCAGGGCCAGCCTGGCCATACCAGCTCTCGGGCGCCCTGCCTCCGTTTCCCCATTTGCAACATGGAGACGAGAGGAGGGCCCACAGTGTGGGCTGCTGTGAACACCTTGGGAGTTGATTGTAACATCTAATCGGTCTATTGGCAGAACAGCCCTTCCGGGGGAACGTGAGTCTGCCGTCCCCTGCTGGTGCCAGCCCCCCAGCAATAAGCTCCTTGGGGGCTGGACCCACTGCTCCTTGTCCTTCCACCTGGACCCTGCCTGGTGCACACCAGAGAGCAGGACCCGGCTTCCCGGTATGCGCAGACGCCACCCCGCCAGCCCTCCCACCTTAACACGCCACGACAGAGCCCCTTTTCTGGGTCCAGAGACCCCCCGCCTGGCCCCACCCCAGCCCTGAGCCAGACAGGAGACTGACCACACCATCCTCCCCTTTTTCTGGGATGCAAGGGGCAGTCCTCAGCCCAGGGTCAGATGTCACTGGGTTTGACCCCCCAGGGTCAAAAAGCCCACTCCTTGCTCTCGTGCGGGGCAGGCCCAGCTCCCCCGACACAGGGACGGGCCAGATTGCTTAAATACCAGCATTTAAAGTCAGCGAAATCCAAGTCATCTGTGCCTGCACCACCTCCGTGCCGGAGCCACCTCCCTGTCTGCTGTCACCTTCCTGTCTGTCCCTATTGCCTCCGTGTCCACAGCTCCCCAAGTCTAGCACATTCCCAAGTGTGTCAGAAGGCGCGGCTCCCCCTCCGAAGCCTGCAGCTCTGTTTTCCAACACCCTCTGGAACGCTGGCACTACAGTGCTGGCATGGAGTCTGGATGTGACTGGGTGGGGCTGTGGGATGACATCTGAGGCTCCCGGGGAGCCGGGGCTGGCGGGAGATACGTCAGCGCGTCTGAGGCAGGACCAACATTGCAGATACTCCACGGAGGCCCTGCTGGCCGCTGCGTGAAGGAGACGGTCATCTGCTCGCTCCTGCGCTCCACCTGACATGCCCACCGCATGCCTGCCCGGCAGACGCGTGTGGACAAAGCACAGTGTGTGTGCACACGTGTGCGAGTGTGTGTGCGAGTGCATGCTTTATAATCGAGCTGTGAAACAGACATTCGGGGAGATAAACATGAAGTCGCTGTGCTGGGTGCAGACAGCCTCTGACTGAGGCCTGGCTACGGGGTTGTACATGGGCAGCGGTGCCAGCCCCGTCGGGGAGCCCACAGCGGGGCCCCACCAAGGGCACCAGCACTGCAGCTGCTGGACAGCGACCACCATCCCCGCAGGTGACCACAGCGCTTGAGAGTCACCTCCTGCGCCCCCCAGCTTGGCCCTCACCCAGGCACAGGGCTCTGCTAAGAGGCAGTGAAGTGACCCGCAGTTCCACGACGGGCAGGGGGTCGAGCTGCAGGGAAACATCTGCAGTGGGAAGTGCAAATCCGCGTCTCCAAACTTTTGCGGTGACTATACCCTAAGGAGAAATGACTGTTATAAAAACCACGTGCCTTAATAAAGGTGATGCTGGGCCTCCCTGGTGGCGCAGTGGGTTAAGCAATGCATTGTGAAGCAAATCTCAGCCACTGCAGCACGAGTTTGATCCCTGCCACCGGCCAGAGAGGGGACCCACATGGCACAGCAGACCTCTCCTGCCTCGCCCGCTGCTGCCTCAGCAATGTATTTCAGTCCATCTGCCTGTTCTGCTCCCCACTCTGGCTCTGGTGAATCCTCTCACCGCCCTGGACTCTGACCTGTACCCCAGCTTTTGTGTGCATAAATAAATCTTTAAAAAAATAAAGACGACGCTGAGCAGAACCTCACATTTAAATCTATAGATGCAGGTGGCCCCAGGCTTTCATCTGCTAGTACCCGGCACCCCACTGGAAGCAGCGCCCCCCAAGTGCTGACTCTGGGCCTGCAGAGGGATCAGTCTGCAGACGACCCCCCACATTATGCCTGCTCCCGGAGGGGGTGGAGCCTGACTCCCCAGGTCCTGGGGGAAATCAGAGCTCAGAGACCCAGGCACAGCCCCAACCAGCAAGCGATCCCGAGAGACCTGCACGTAGGCAGACACACGGGCACCCTCCGACCCTGCCCACACCTGTGCCCCAGATGCCCAGGTGCGCCTGGCACCGTCATCTATACCGCCTTGGTTTCAGGGGTACGCGCATGTGTGCACGCTGGTGTGTGGGCATGAGTCCGGCGTCCTGTGTCCTCAGCGTGGATTAGGGGCCGTGTCTGGGAGGTGGTAGCCATGCAAGGTCACGGTCGTGGAGATCCCAGAGTACGTCCCCCAAGCCCAGCCACACGGCCACTGCACCCCCAGCCTCGGGGCACAGTTTCTGGGGCATGTGGCCTGAGCCGCAGCTGCAACTCAAGAACACACATGCTGGGGGTGACCAGGCCTGGGGACTGGCAGCCTCGAACAGCGGGTGGCAGGACGCGGGGCCCCCGACAGGCCCACAGCGGTGGCGCGGCCCCCTTACCTGCGGGTCTGAGAACAGCAGCCCTGTGACTCCGTGTTCCACCACGGCCGCGTTGCCCGGGATGCGCCTGGCCAGCACCGGGACCTCCAGGGCCATGGCCTGTGGGAGGGAGAGGAGCGCGGGTGGGCACGGCCTGGAGAGCCAGCTTGAGGGCAGGACCCCTGGCCACCCCTCTGCAGCCCCATGGCACGGAGTCTCCCAAGACACACGGAGATGCCCGCTGTGCTGGCCAGCTCTGGAAGGGCTGTCCTGTGAGCCTGGGCCGGGTGTGACCACGGCAGTGTCCGGAGGAACCCCAAGCACCCCTGGACACTCCTCGGCCACTGCGCGAAGACACACCTTCAGCCACTGTCATTATCGTCCACACAGCCTGAGAGGACCCAGTCCGGTGCATCTCCTCGCAGGCGGACGGGAGGACGACGGTCCCAGCAGCCTGACGCATGGGCGGGCTTCCAGCTCGCAGGCCTGGGATGGGCCCAGGGCCTGGCGCCACCAGGGCGAGACCCCGAACGGGTGCAGGCATGGGTGTCGGGGCTACGGGGAACAGGCACCACCCGCTCCCCGCCTGCAGTCTGGGAGCCAGGCTGAGAAGGTGTAGAGCGAGGCTGCTTCTCTCAGGGCCATGGGGGCTTCCGCATGGGACCTCCGACGTGGCTGCTCCCCGGCCAGCCCAGCACTGACGCATCGGGGATGCACCTTCCCGGTGTGGGGACCGGAGGCAGGGCCGATGGTGGAGCCAGCCGTCCAGGCCTTGCTGTGCCAGGGGTGGGAACCGCGGCAGCTGGTCTCACCGCACGAGAGCATGGCCACGAAGGGGGGACTTTCCCAGGAAGTAAAGCCCCTCACCGCAGCACACTGCAGGGGCACACGACGCCCCATGCATCGTGGGCAGGGAGACACGCGTGTGCAGGCGACAAGCACACGGAAGGGGCCGGCATCGCTCGTCTCAGGAAAACAGCAGCCAGAGCCACACCCCGAGGCTCGATGGCCAGAAAGACGCGGGAGGGCAAGGAGTGGAGGCCTGTGGGGCAGAAGGCAGCGCAGGCTCTTGGGAAAACAGCCCGGTGCTCCCCTAAGAGGCTGAACGGGAGTTGTCACGGACCAGCAATTCCGCTCCAGCGACGTGCCCTCCCCGTGACCCGGGACCTGGGACCCCCACAGCGGTGCCTGACCCCTAGGCCAGCCTGGCTCCCAGGTGCCAGCAAGTGGGAGCGACTCAAAGTCTGTGCACGGTGTGGTCACCGGGGGATCTGGGCGATAGGAAGGAATCGGCCCTGCCGGGGGGACCTCACCCCAAGAAAGGAGCCAGAACAAAAGGGGTCACGGAAAAGCCCTAAAACTGACAGCCGCAACGGTCCCCGGAGGACACCAGGGTGTATGGATCTGGCTCAACAAAGCTGTCCTATTAAAAAAACGCAGAAGCTGTGCGGGCGTCCCAAATCCGCTCACCAGCATCAACTTCGTGTCCTGCAGTGAGGCCCAAAGCCATCATCATAACTTGCAAAGCACGTGTTCTCGACACACCTGCCGGGCAGCAGCGAGCACTGCACTGTGAGCTGCTCTGGCCACAGTGGCGAGGAGAGTGGGGGTGCTCACGTCACACCGCTCAGAGAAGGCACCTGTGCCACGCTAATATCTGCGCTTTGGGGTTCTGCAAACAGCGTTCGCGTTTGCTTCTTGAAGATTAATCGGATTAGGGTTGGTGTGGTCATCTGCACCAGCCTGTACCCCAATACCTGAGCTGCACCCCCGGTGGGGTCTCCTTGCGATGGGGGTGGTATGGGGAAGCCCCGCCCTCACCTTCAGGGTCCCCAGCAGGTGGAGCTGGGAGGTCTGCTTAGGACTCCTGGCTGGCGGACATCGCTCTCCCGGGGCATGGGGCCTGTCCCCTCCTTATAAGGACACTGTCGAGAGGACCCCGCAGCCTCGTTTGGGTGTGACTGCCTCTCCAAACGCGCCTCGCTCGGGGCCGGGCTCCAGCAGGAGGCGCAGAGGGGACGTAAACATGACTTCCAACCCCCTCGCTGACCTCCGTTCACCTCCCATTCTGCCCCGGCTGCCTTCATTTCCTGCGCAGCAGCTGTTAAAGGGCAGGGAGAGGGGCACCCCAGAACCCCCAAACTTGCCTGCTCTAAATAGGTTCTGCTGTCCACTGCATCAAGATAAAACATATAAGACCTTTCGTGGAAAGGGACTCTAAGACAATCAGTGTGTGACACAGACAAGGTGAGACTATAGTTTCCAAATCAAGCACCCGAAGTCACCCATGCCCTATACATCCAGCCAAACGGGACTGGCCCAAAGCCAGGCCCCAAAGCTGCCACAGTCTCAAGCACCATTCAGTGGAGACCCATAGGAAAGGGTGAGACAGAGTCAGACACGTCTGGGAGGAAAAGAGCAGCATCAAAGCCAAGATAAAAGCTCCATCATCACCTCCCGCGGGTCTCTCACTGCATCTGCTCCAGCCCATCCAGGACCAAGAAGCAGGTGTAGCTTCTCAGCCTCGGACTTGCCCCAGGGACTTGGGGGACCTGGAAGGGAACACTTGGGGGAGACAGAGACGTGGGTGAGAGCCCCGAAGGGAGGAGACCGTGGCAGCTTTTGTCTGGACTTGGGTTTTGATTTGCTCCTTTCCTTCCAGACCACCTGGGCCCTCCCGCCCCTTCCTGTGGCCCCCCAGGAGGGGCCTTCAACTGTGGCGGGTCTCAGTGCCCCGCTTTGGGCCAAACTTGGTGAGCTGGACAGTTACCCATGAGGGGATGGGAGACTTTGGGTGTTTAACTGGAAACTATTTTAGCTGTTTTTTCTCTGTATCGCACGCTAATTCTATTAAAGTTTCTTTCCATCGAAGGTCTTACACACTGGGGTATTTCTTTTAAGGATTTATTTATTTATCCACACAAGAACTGGGTACAGGCCAGAGACATGGGGGTGAGAGGATTCACCAGAGACAGAGTAGGGAGCAGAACAGGCAGATGGACTGAAACACACTGCTGAGGGGAGCAGCGGGGAGGCAGGAGAGGTCTGCTGCACCCTGTGGGTCCCTCCCTGGCCGGGGATCGAACTCATGCTGCAGTGGCTGCAGATGCTTCACGGAGCTTCACCCCTTGTGCCACCAGGGAAGCCCCCTTGAGTATGTTTGGATTTATGTGGCAGATGGCAGAGCCCATTTAGAGTGGGCAAGTTTGGGGGGGTCCTGGGGTGCCCTCCCCCTGCCCTGTAACAGATTGAGTGCCGTGTTTCCTGGGGCGAGAAGGAGAGCTGAGGAAGACCGGGAGGGAAAACTACTTTGTGCATTCTTTTCACTTAATGCTGGGCTCCGCTTAGTAACGAGCCATGCGTGAAGTGGGGGTGGTGGCGGGACACCCTGCTGCCCCCCCTGCAGCGCCAGGCTGATTTCTGGAGTTTTATCAGTTTGGAAAAAAAAAAAAGTTTTCGCAAACAGAACTGAGAAAATAAAGCTAGTTGTGAACGACCAGCTGACCCTTCCTTTGTTCTGTGATTAACTGCTTGGCCGTCTGAACTGGCGCCCATTGAAGGCAATCAGAAGTGCCAGCAGCTGCCTTTCCAGAGGGCACGAGATCTGACAGCAATCTGTCTGCGGTGAAGCCTGTGTGTGCTGTAAATCATCCCACTTTACCTGAAGGAGCTGAAAGGGGCGTGTTTATATACAAAGGAGACATCAGCAGCTCTACAGCTCTGAGGGTGCCAGAGCCCCAATGGGAGCACGTGGGGACTGGCCAGGCTCGGCTCCAGCACCCCGTGATAGCCACAGACATCTGACCGAGGACACACCAAGGTGGAAGTACCGTGCTTGACCAGCGCCCCGCACGAATCAGGGGAAGGGGCGGGGGTGTGAGCTTCCAGCCCGCCGCCCAAGTTGGTTTTGGTTTTGTTTCTGCTTTTCAAAATGAAACCTTGTGAAGAGAAATCACGGAGCTCCCAACACCACCCTGTGCTAAATGCCAGGGGGCGGCTTTCCCTGCGGTGGTCATCGCCACTTCTCCAACACGCTCGAGTCCACACACCACCTCTCAGGAGCTAAACGCCGGAAGTCCACTGGCGCCGAGGCCCAATGGCACAGGCACGGGGTGACGTGATGGAGGATAAAGAATACAGCAATGGAAAGGAGGCGCCTTGAGACCAGCGCCCTGGCTCCCGCAGGAGGAGGGGGTAGAGGGATTAACAGCCATGAACCCAACTATGTGAACAAAGACCCTCAGGCGCCACTGCCTAGATCACAAAGCATCAGATCCAAGCAGGTGCCGACTGCCGTGGGGAGCATCAGACCAGAAGTAGACAGGAGCGTGAGCTCTGTCTCCAGAATCTCCGGAGCCCATTGTTAAAATTCTACATCGTTGGTTAAAACAGCCAGCAAGCCACGCCAGGAAGGAGTGAGCCCTCCTGTAGGGTTAGAGAAATCAGGTCTTTCCGCCCTCCCACCACTATGATGATGGACACCTGCAGTGCTGCGAGCATTCCAGGGTGGGCATGCGCAAGTGGGCGCACCTGAGTTGGACACGGGCATAAGTGGGCGGCGTCACGAGGACGCCAGGACCGACAGTACTGACGAGCAGCAGCAGTAGAAAGCAACCGAGAGGGTGAGATGCGCTGGGGGCTGGGAGGACTGACAGCCTCCCGGCACCCCTGCCTGCCATGTACCTGGCCACCTCTACTAAAGCATGAAAAGCCACCGAGGGCTCCAAGACTCTCCTTCCTTGACCCGTCTGCCCAGAACCATCCCGAACCTGCCCAGTGCTGCCTTCCTGCCGCTACACCTCCCAAAGACTGTGTCAAGGCAGTCTCTGCCCTGGCTGGGGCAGCCGTCCTCTGCCCACCGGTGACCCTGCAGGAGCTTCTCCTCACCGACTCTCCTCTGCAGGGCAGCGGCCTCCTGCCTGCCATGACCTGCTCCTGCCGGGGCTTCTCTGCACTGACCTCCCTCAGCGAGGCAGCTTCCTCCAGGCCGCCGCCTGCAGCCACGTAGCCTCTCTCGGCAAACTTGGGGCAGCCCTTCCCGCCCACTGTGTCTATGCACATGTCCTTACTCTGCTGTCCCTTCCCTAATGCACCTGCTCTTTAAAATAACTAATGTCTCTGCCTCGTGGAGAGAAATTTGCCTGGGAACTGGCTGCGTGCTGCAGAACAGGGGGCTCTGGTGGGACCCTTCCCAGAGTGACCCTAAGAACCCCGCTCTCCAAACCCACTGTAGGGTAAATGGAAAAGCGAGCAGGCTTTTCCGCCCTCCCACCATGGGTGTGATGACGGACACCTGCGGTCCTGCACGCAGCCTGAGTGGGCATGCGCAAGTGGGCGCACCTGGGCTGAGACACGGGCGTATAAGGGCGGCGTCATGAGGCTGCCAGGAGGAGAGGAGAAGAGAACAGAGGCAGAGACGAGAGGCTAGGGAGCTGAGAGTGTAGGTGCACCGGGGCTAGGAGCCTGCCAGCTTCCTGGCCCCCCGGCCCCTGCCTGCCGTGCACCTGGTCGCCTCTGATGTAACGATGAAACTATATAATGATGTAATAAAAGCATAAAAACCACTGAGGGCTCCAGGACTCCTCCTTGACCCGTGCCGGAATCATGGAGAACTTGCTCTGTGCCCTTCCTGGCCCCAAGCCCACAAACTCCAGACACGACATCAGCAGCAGCCTGGGCGTGCCCCCCAGACGGCCAGCCCTGTGTTAGCCCCTAAATTCCGGGGTGTGGAAGACACTGGAAAGGGGAGAAGTGAGGCCAAGCACACGCCTTCACCCCAACCCCCAGCCCCGCCTGAAGGGGTACCGGGAGCCCCAAGCTTGGCAAGGATAGGAGCCGGCCTCAGCCTGGGCCAGCGGGCTGGGGACCAAGCAGCACCTTCACGAGTGAGAGAGGGGCAGCGGGCAGTCCCCCGCTTCCAGTGGGGCCCCCAGGGGCGGTTACCTCCAGAATGGCCGCCGACATGCCCTCGGAGACAGAGCTGTTCACCAGCGCGAAGCAGTTCTTCACCACGGCGTGGAGGTCTGCCTGGGCCGTTTCTCCCACCAGCCGGACCCCCGCGCTCCTGAAACAAGGCGCAGGCCAGTCAGAGGCGCCCCAGGAGGGCTGGGCGCAGGAGCCTGGAACCAGCAGTGGGGGCTGTCTCCGCCCCATGCCTGCGGAGGGCAGAGGAGCCGGGAACACACCCGCTGCTGGTTTCAAACGCCCGTGAGGACGGACATGCGCATCTCAGGGGTGGGAGGGCTGAGCCGGGTTGGGCCGTTTTCTCTGTATGATTTAAAAGTGCTTTTCCTATGCACGCTCAGACTTCTTTCAGAACATCTGCTGAACTGCTAATGACAAATGCACAGAGTGAACGAAAACAAGGCCACAGATGCCCAACCAGATTTGAGTGTTTCATCATGTAGGTGTCGCTGTTTCATTTTTCATGCAAGTACTCAGACACCCGCCCCCTCCTGTCCCACCCCTGCCACGGGTGTGCTGACCTCAGCTTTGCCAGGCCCTGCCTAGCCCTGCCCATCTCTGCCCAGCCCTGCCCGGCCCTGCATGGTGCTGCCCAGCTTGCCCAGCCCTGCCTGGTCCTGTCCAGCCCTGTCCGGCACAGCCCTGTCCGGCCCTGCCCAGCCCTGCCCGGCCCTGCCCGGCCCTGCCTGGCCCTGCATGGTGCTGCCCAGCCCTGCCTGGCCCTGCCCAGCCCTGCCTGGCCCTGCATGGTGCTGCCCAGCCCTGCCCGGCCCTGCCCAGCCCAGCCCTGCCCGGCCCTGCCCGGCCCTGCCCAGCCCTGCCTGGCCCTGCATGGTGCTGCCCAGCCCTGCCCGGCCCTGTCCAGCCCTGCCCAGCCCTGCCCGGCCCTGCATGGTGCTGCCCGGCCCTGCAT
>JAGFMF010011719.1:3645374-3670134 GCA_019455555.1 Galemys pyrenaicus | reverse complement strand
GAAGGAAGGAAGGAAGGAAGGAAGGAAGGAAGGAAGGAAGGAAGGAAGGAAGGAAGGAAGGAAGGAAGGAAGGAAGGAAGGAAGGAAGGAAGGAAGATTTAGACCCAATTCCAATTGGGCAGAATAGCGTCTTTGTGAAACCAGGAAGAAGGTACTCGTGGGCCAGGTGTGCTATGTGGGTGCACGCATTTCGTGAATCTAGCCCCCTGAGAGGCAGAGGGAGAGGTTTGAATGGCCAGACGAGGTTGCAGTAAGCCGGGCTGAGGTCAGGACCACGTTCCTGGCCAAGTTGAGGAGGCCGGGCAGGCCCTGCCAGGTCTCAGCAGCCCCAATAGGTCAGATGAGTCCAGAGCGCCCTGGAGAAGCAAGGCTGGGCCACCCAGCAGGGCCAGACAGCCAAGCACCGAATTGCGAGCAACTCATGGGGGCAGTGTTGAGTCCTTGCAGGCCGAGGAGGCCGCTGTGCAGTGATAGATGAATGATCCAATAAAAATTACTGATGCAATTAACACAAACTGAGCTCAAACATCACCACTTGCAAAGTCACAACCAGACCTGACACTGCAGGGAGAAGGCTCCCATTCACGCCACGCCTTCAAGCGTGACGTACAGCAAACAGTTGCTGCGTGCTGTCGTGCCTTCTGAATGGGATGGGAACATAACTGCTCTGAATCTAATAAGATCCACGCGCACGCGCACCGCTTATGATCACAAAAGCTAATAATAATAACGCATAAGCGGCTCTGGAGAAGCTGTCGCGGGAAGGTTAAGACGGAGAGGCTGCCTTAGCCCCGGAAGACCACAGCTTCTGAAGTGGCTGTTGACAATGTCATTATGTCAAGTGTCCTTGATGTTCCTCCTTATTCTGGACTCCTGAACCTCAGCTGAGACACACAAGCCTCTAACCTGTTAGACCAAAAGTTTAATCCAGAAGCTATGTACCGAATTTGATTTGATAAAAGTGGAAGAAAACCTTCCAGGACAGAAAGGTAAAGTGTGAAAAACCATCAATACCCAGGTATGCCCAGGTGTGCCCAGGTAAGCCCAGGTGTGCCCAGGTATATCAGATGTGCCCAGGTGTACCCACGTGACCAGAAGAGCCATCCATGAGTGCCAGGGCTGAGCCATGATGCCGGGTGAGGACAGGGAACAATGTGTCCGTGCCCTTCACTTCACCCCAAGAAAGGTCCTTATCAAAAAGGCCAGAGACAGCAGGTGCTGGCGAGGATGTGGAGCAAAAGGAGCCCCCTCCTCTGTGGGTGGGAGTGCAGCCAGGGCCAGGGCTGCTCCCCACTCTGTCTCTGGTGAGTTCTCTCACCTCCTACACCTCTGGCCTGTACCCCAGCTCTTGTGTGCATACATAAATAAATTCTTAAAATAATAATAATAATTTGAGATGGGCTGTATCCTAATGAAAAAGCTAAAATGCTAACACTTCTGCAAATAGCTTCAAAAGGAAATGCTTCAAAACTGAAGTTTTCTCAGAACAGACTGACAAAGCAGAAGTCACTAAAGAAGACACAGATAAACCAGACTTCAAAAAACTGCAAATGTCTGCCCTGAGCCCTCAAGAGACACGGTTAAAACACGGAAAAACCTGTCAGAGAATGGGAGAAAGCGCTGACGATACACGCATTGGACAAACGACTTGCACCCGAATACATCTTTAAAGACTCCCATAAACCAAGGGTCAAAAGGCCAACATCACAAGGGGAAAATGGGCAAAGTCCCGGCAGGTCTTCACCGAGGAAGACCCTTCAGTGACCCACACATGTGCGGAGCTGCCCGTCTGCCCCGGGAGGCGAACCTCACACCCCAGGCCATCATCATGCTCGGGGCAGCTGGGATGAGAAGCCCCAGGCCGCACGGGTCGCTCCCCTGCCCTGGGTGAAGGCAGGCCCTGACCGCTGCTTGGCCAGCACCAGCGTCACAGCGCAACCCACCCTGCCCGCAGCAGCCTCTGGCCCGGGGCAATCCAGGCTCCGCTCCCGGGATGCTGGCCAGGGCTCCTCTCCAGCTCTGTCCAAAGCCAGGGAGTGGGGGACAGTGGGGGCCTGGGGCAGTCCCATGCCCCGTCGGTCATACCAGTTGGCCCAGGTGAGCGCGAGGCTGTGCCGCTGCAGCGGCAGGAACCACTCTGAGGCCGCAGCAGGACAAATCTGGAGGTGCAGTGCTCGCGGGGGGGCTGGGGTGCGCTTCCCAGAAAGCATAGCCAGGGCTGGGTAAGTGGACATCACTCAGCCACACAAGAGCCAGGACAGGCGGGTCTCGAGACATCACTGGGGCAGAGAAGCCTGACACGGGTCAGCAACAGGCAGAGCCAATGGAGGGGGCTCAGGGGGGTGCGGGATGGGCGGGGAGCCCGGGGGTCTGCACCTGTGCCCAGGGGGACTGACTGGCTTTCCGCCTGAGGTCTCCAGTTTTCCTCTAGAAATTTCTCTTAAAGTAGACCTGCTCAGACGCGCACGGCAATGATGCACAGGGCAGGCTGGGGCAGTGAGGAAGCAGCTGTGGTTGTGTAATGGGGGTCCCTAGGAAAAGGGGAGGTTCTAGGTTCCCTGCCCCACCCAAGGGAGGGGGAACTGAGCAGGGGAGGGAGGAGAAGATGCTGGAGAGGAGGCTGGGAAGGAAGGAGGCAGGAGGGAGAGCAGGAGGAGACCTGGGGGAGGCACGTGGAGCAGAGACACGTGGAGAAGCTGCACCTGCTTCCTGGCCCTGGACGGGCTGGAGCAGATGCGGGGAGAGACCCGCGGGGAGGTGAGTGGAGCTTTATCTTGGCTTTGATGCTGCTCTTTTCCTCCCAGACGTGTCTGACTCTTTCTGACCCTTTCCTAGGGGTCTCCACCGAAAGGTGCTTTAGACTGAGGCTGCTTTCGGGCCTGGCTTTGGGCCAGTCCTGACTGGCTGGACTTTTACCCACAAGGGGACGGGTAACTGGGTGCTTGGTTTAGTAACCATGTTCTCTGTCTTTTCTGTATTGTTCACCAATTATATTACGTTCCTTTCCATGAAAGGCCTTATATGTTTGTCTTAATGCAGTAGATGGCAGAACCCAGTTAGAGAGGGCAGGTTTGGGGATTCTGGGGTGTCTTCTCCCTTCCCTGTAACAGTTTTGTCTCTTAAAATTCATGACATGAAGCCATAACACACACAGCACATATTGCATGTTTACATGTCTGTTTATAATAGAACAAAACAACATCCACATAATATATGATCCCTATGTGCATGTGTCATGAGTACATATCAACACGTATAATCATTAAAATCGCCCATCATACATACAACATAGGTGTGCAATTATATAGTACACATATCACTCATAGTACCATATATTATGTATACTAAATAGTGATGTCATAATGAAATATTTTTCTATATAATGATTTTGAAAGACTAAGCACAATGTTGTAGACGTAAATGTGTCTCTATGTAAATGCGGCAGGTCGCTGAGACAAGGTCATCCCAATAGCAGCAGCTGCTCTGCTGTGCTTTATCTGCTCTTCTAGCATCTTCTTGAAATTTTCTCCCATGTACATCTGATAAAGCCAGGACGCCTGAGGCTGGCCGCCGCAGGGGAAGGAGGGCCTAGGGCAGCACGGTCAGGGCAGGCAAGGGCAGGTCAGAGGGCCAGGCTCTCGCCCGCCTGCAGCCAGGAGGCCCTGCGGGGTTTGTCCCTGGGTCGGAGGCCTAAGCTGTCCTTCCCCTGACATGGCACAGCCCCTGGGCAGGAGCCTGGGAAGCAGAGGACGCTGCGGACACCGCCCTTAACCTGGGCCCTGAGGGAGCGTCTCTTACCCGAGCGCTGGAGAAAGGCGTCCCAGTTAAAGGTGGGGTTTGGCACAGCTGCAATCCCTGGTCATAGGAAAGAGAAGACACGGAGGTCACGGCATTGTGACACGAGCTACTTGGTGTTGACTGGAGTTTGGGGGTGCTTCCCACGTGATCCTAGAAACCCCTATTTCCTCTATCTCCCTCCTCCTCCCCATCCTTCCACTTCTTCTCCCTCTTCCCCACCCCCATTTCCTCTCCCTCCTCCTACCCCCCCAGGACTGTGGAGCAGGGGGGCTCCTCCAGTTCATCCGGCTGGAAACGGGGGTTCAAAGAGGTGCCAGCACATGTCAAAGGCTGGGGGTGCAGCCCAGACAGGAAAGCTGCCAGTCCTTGGTGCCAAACAGACCCCGGAGCCCCCACCTCCAGCCCTGACCCCTGCACGGGCCTGCATTGGTGGAGCCGCCTTCGGGGGACGGGGAGGGCTGAGCATGAGTTCATTTGATGACTCTGCAGCTACATGTGTCACTGAAATCGGGCACCTGCGCCAGGCAGTGTGCGCTGTGCAGAAGGGGGCTGGGGTCGGCCTGGGGGCTCAGGGCCACGAGGACCCCGAGGCTGGAGCGCTCAACGTGGTGTGCCCATCCGCGTCAGCCCCCAAAGCTGCTCCCTCCAGTTTAGGAGATGCTGGGGTTTCGCGTAAGCTCATGGGAGGCACTTCTGGGGTGCCCTGTAAGACCCCACCATTCAAATTCAGACCGGTGGGCCTGAAAGAGCAGCTCGGCTGTGCTCGTGACCCAGCCGGCATGAAGCCGGTCTCTGCTGTTGGAGAACTCACCGCCAACCATCCCCTGGGGGTGCCCCAGCCCCCTGCAGTCACCACCGCAAAGTAACCACAGCATCACCCCACTAGTCGTGCTGGGGCACCGCATGACTCATCCATACACCTTGTGGCGTGTCCTGAAGGTGGGGGTCACTGTCACGTGGCCAGCGTGCCCCGAGTCTCACCTTGACTCTGGACGCAGATCTTCCCCTGAGCATGCGGCTTTGAAAAGAGCAGAGAGGGAAAATGTCAATTTGATTGTCCATTCTAACTGCTTTATAGCAATAAGATGTTCCCCCAAGAACCCTCGAGGAAAACAGCCCCCCAGCCGCTCACACACCACTCTGCAGAGGCAGCGCCCCCTCGGAGAGCCGGCCCTCAAGCACCACCTCAGGGGAGAAGCACAGAAGTCTGTCCATTAGGCTTAATGCACCACGCCCTCTACGCGGCGTGTTAGTAGGAAGGTTATTGAAGCTCAGCACAGAGCATGCCGGGGGCAGCCCCACCTGGTGCCCTTGCCGGGAGGTAGATGTTTGGGGTGCAACCTCTGAAGGGGAAAGGTCCCCTTCCCCATTCTTGGAACAGGGAAGAGGGATGGGGAGGAGGGAGGGGAGGAGAGAGGAGGTGAAAGGGTGGGGAGGAGGAAGGAGGTAAAGGAGTAGGAGGAGGAGAGAGAGGAGACGAGGAGACAAGACAGGGAGGAAAAGAGGGAGAAGTGGGAGGATGGGGGGAGGAGGGCAGGGAGGAGGAGGGAGAGGAAGTGGGAGGGTGGGGAGGAGAAGGGACAGGAAGTGGGGGGAGGAGCATGACCCCAATTGTTGGACAGCACCCCGGAAGATTCTTCCCCGAATGCGAGGGACTGGGGGGACCCTGCAGGGACCCCACACGGCCCTGTTGGCAAGGAGGGGGAAGGCAGGGCGGGCAAGGCTGCTCTAGACATTGGCACCAAGACAGAGACTTACTAGTCCTCCCGGTGCCGGTAAAACCTCGTGAAGTTGGCAAAACTTCAGAAAGCTACTAGAGAGAAAAAGAAGCCAATTCTTGAGTTCACTTGGAAAGCGTGGCCCCAAAAATACTTAAGTCAGGATGCCAGGGTGGAAGCGGGGGCCAGGGGAGGGGCAGGTGAGGACCCCTTTCTAGGGCTACAGGTCAGGGTGACACCTGTGGCTCCTCCTAAGACAGAAGGAGCCCAGGTGCGCGACGGAGCCCAAGTGCGCCTTCCCGCCGTGGGCCGGTGCAGGCCAGTGTGGGGGACGCAGGACTGGAGAGTGGACGGCCGCCACGGCCACAGCGGGGTCCTGACTCCCATGGCGGGGCCGGCTCTGCAGTGGAGCTCACGGCTCCTCGGCCTCAGGCAGGCATCAAGTTCCAGGAGACAAGCCTCAGGCCAGGGCTGTCAGCCAGTCACCCTCAGGCTCCAGCAGCAGAGAGCAAGAAGCACCTCTGAAAGCCTTGACCTTCTCAGTTCATCAACGGGCAGGAGGCACCGTGCACCATGGCCTTAAAATTGCAAACACTTAAAAAAAAAATAAGGCTCAAAAATCTCTTCTCTATTAGTTAAAAAGGACATTAGATTTTAGGAGGAACAAAGGGCATCAAGGAAAAAGAAAATAACAATAGCCAAAGGGAAAAAAGCCACAACAAAACAAAAAAGTCAAGAGAGGGGCCCTCTCTGGTGGTGCAGAGGGTTAAGCACCGCACTGTGAGGCAAACTGCAGCCACTGCAGCACGAGTTCGATCCCTGGCCAGGGAGGCAACCCACATGGCGCAGCAGACCTCTCCTGCCGCCCCGCTGCTCCCCTCAGCAGTGGATTTCAGTTGATCTGCCTGTTCTGCTCCCCACTCTGCTTCTGGTGCATCCTCTCACCTCCCACACCTCTAGCCTGTACCCCAACCCTTGCGTGCATAAATAAATAAAATGTTTTTAAAAAAGAAAGAAAATGTTGGCCAGCACCAACTGGCTCAATTTGATTTTGAAAAGCATTTTCCATAGAAATATTCTAAATACAAATCAGCTTTTCTTGTCCGATGTGAAAGGTCAAGTCACTCGCCTTGAAATAATTCACAAGCCCAAGTCTTGTGTGTCACCAGCCTGCAAGATTAACTCATCGATACATACAGCAGAGGAGTCGGGGAGGGGGGCAGTTCTCCACTTTTCTGGCTCTGAGAAACCATTACTGAATTTGGCCTGTTACCAGCTACAGAAAGCCAGTGTCTATTGGATACAGAGCTATAAATACACGCGACTTTGTTACAGACCCAAATGCTAATTTATGTCTTTTTATAATAGAATAACAGGCAGCAATAGTTAAAAGATTTCCCACTTTTGATTAATATAACCCTCTGCAGTGAAGCTTATTGTAAGGAGAAACCGCAGTAAAAATTGGTTTTGACGTATCTGCACAAAGTCATGCTATACAGGAGGCAAAAATATAAATTTTTCTTTGGAAAGTGCAAGTTCTGACAGTGGCTTTGTTAAAAGCACTTTCTAAGGCTTCCAAGTTGGGGGCCTCCCTGGTGGCATAAGAGACTGAGCGCCGCACTGTGGGGCATCTGTAGCCACTGCAGCCTGAGTTCAATCCCCAGCCAGGGAGGGGATCCACAGGGTGCCGCAGACCTCTCCTGCCTCGCCCGCTGCTCCCCTCAGCAGTGTATTTCAGGTGATCTGCCTGTTCTGCTCCCCACTCTTGTCTCTGGTGAATCCTCTCACCACCCCCACCACCACACCTCTGGCCTATACCCCAGCCCCTGTATGTATAGATAAATAAACCTTAAGATAAAAATAAAAATAAAGCTTCCAAGTTGCTCAAAGGGAATCCCAGCCCATCAGCACAAAGTGCTCAGAACACCTAGGCCCAGACACTTTTTTATGCCTACAAGAACTGGAGTGCAGAGTGGGGAGGAGAACGGGTGGATCTACTGAAGCCCACAGCTGAGGGGAACAGTGGGGAGCCAGGAGAGGTCTGCTGTGCCCTGGGGGTCCACTCCCCGGCTGGGGGTCAGGCTCAGACCACAAAGGGGATAGCCTGAGACTTGATGTCGGCCGCCTGGGAGGCCCCAAGCCTGCCAATCTTCATAGAAGTTATTATAGATAATAATTCATTTGTGCAGGTGGCAGGAAGCTCAGAATTAACGTGCTCCAGTCTCCGGGACAAGGCATCCAACTTGCCAAACCCCTCTGGCCTCCCCTGCAGGTGTCACTGGGGTGAAGCCCAGGAGGCCCTGAAGCCTCATAAAAGAAGTTTATTAGACAGGAAGCAGACATCACATTTCCAGAAAACTCTGCTTGAGACTGAAGGTATAAATGTGACAGCCCAGTTCTTCCTCTGGGTGACTGGTTTCTGACAAGGCATCACGCAAGCATCTCGACACTGAGAAGCAGTTCCAGAAACGAGCAGTGGAGTTGCCACAGGACCGGTCACCTCCTCTGTCCAAAAGGCATCGTCCTGGCCAGTGACCACAGCCCAGAGCTCCTTGCACGCAGCCTTCAGGGTGTTCTGTATTCAGCAGTGCCACATAAATGCAGACATTCCTCTTCTGGCTGGTGGAGCGCCAGTGTGTCACCTAAGGACACCTTCTAAGAGGTGATCGGCAGGGAGGGGGTGACAGAGGGCAGGAGAAGTCGATCTGTTTTACTTTGCCCCTTTGTTAAGACGGACGCAGTTCAACCACTGGCCGGGCACTTCTGGAAGAAGGTGCGTCCCTGAAGCCGCCCTGGGGGTGTCCCTTTCCAATGAAAAAAACAAGTGCTCCTTGCTCAGTAGATGAAGTGAAATGGGAACTGCCAATAACTATGCAGTCACGAGGGCCTCCCTGGTGGCACAGTGGGGTGAGCGCCCCACTGTGAAGCACCCACAGCCACTGCAGCACGAGTTCGATCCCTTCTGCCCGGGAGGGGACCCACATGGCGCAGCAGACCTCTCCTGTCTGCCTGCCGCTCCCCTCAGCAGTGTATTATTTCAGTGGATCCACCTGTTCTGCTCCCCACTCTGTCTCTGGTGACTCCTCTCACCCCGACGCCTCTGGCCTGCACCCCAGTTCTTGTGTGCATAAATAAATATTAAAAAGAAAAAATATGAGTCACTGTGGGGCATCTGTAGCCACTGCAGCCTGCAGACACCGAATGCCGAATGCCGTGGTCTGAACCCCCTTGGAGTTCTTTTTATAGTCACCGCGGAGAGGGGCATTGTCCCCATGAGGGGGTCTAAGGACATATGGAGGAGAGGAAGGGTCTCAAGTTCCCCTGACAGTATGTAGAGAGGCCCCTAAAAGACCCACACTGTGGGGGCCTTGCGGCTGCCAGCCCAAAGACAAGGGGACACCAGCTCGCGGCATGCAGTAAGCAGGGCCGCGGGGAGTCCACACGGGGTGGCCACTGGCGCTGGGCAGGCTGGGGCCCCTGCACCATGGGCTGGACCCCAGGGAGCCGACAGAATGGCTTCTGCACTTTGACTCCAAGAGAATCAGCACGAGCCGTCAGACACCTTAAAAGCAGAATCACACCTGATGTATAGTCTCCTACAGCAGCTTCCAGAACTTCCTTTTTTTTTGTTTGTTTTAAAGATTTATTTATGCACACAAGAGCTGGGGTACAGACCAGAGTCATGGGAGGCGAGAGGACTCACCAGAGACAGAGTGGGGAGCAGAACAGACAGATCCACTGAAACCCACTGCTGAGGGGAGCAGCGGACAAGGCAGGAGGGGTCTGCTGCATCCTGTGGGTCCCTCCCTGGCCGGGGATCGAACTCGCGCTGCTGTGCCACGGATGCTTCACAGTGCATGTTCAACCCGCTGCGCCACCAGGGAGGCCCCAGAAACCTCCTTCTTGAACAAGCGCTAAGGCACTGAGCATAAATTAGGCCCCGGAAGTCAACGACTCAATAATTCCAACATTAAAAAGAAAATCTCGCTGGGCGTGAAAGGGCAGGAAACCCAGCTCCATGCTCACCTCGGCAAAGGGGACCCCCGGCCCCGTGGAAACCAGCCCGCTGCGGGGATTTGATCAGCGCTTCAGGTAACGTTGACTCCGACTCAGTATTTTTAAAAAACAGTTCATAAATATTTGAACTTGGAGAAAGTGCTCTTAGCAGAGCAGTTATGAGAAAAGGCGTGTGAGCAGAGCAGTTCCGTTTTTCATAGGCCTATGGGGCCGGAGCCCGATGGATTCTTATGAAATAATCATCAGCGCTTCTGCAGACAAAGGGACCCGCGTAGATACGCCTCCGACTTGTTTAGATGTCATGTGTGTGTGCGTGAATTATTTACATTTTCCTCCAGAAGTCTGGAGACTTTCGAGAAGACATTCCAGAGTGCCCAATTTTGCATTCAGAACGCCTGTCACATAGGGCAATAACCTTGTTCCAGGCCGGCACTGACCCCGCACTCTGGCAGCAAGACCCCACTGGGGCACACGGCCCCCTTCACAAATTCGGTGCTATGTCTGCAAGGGAGACAGAAACGACGCTAAAAGATAACAACTTGCCCTAAACAAAGGCATTTGGCATTAAAGGAGATCAAATAAGGGCCTCCCTGGTGGTGCAAGGGGTTGAGCACTGCGCTATGAAGCATCTGCGGCCATGGCAGCTCAAGTCCGATCCCCGGCCAGGGAGGGGACCCACACAGCTCAGCAGACCTCTCCTGGCTCCCCGCTGCTCCCCTCAGCAGTGTGTTTCAGTGGAAATGCCTGTTCTGCTCCCCACTGTCTCTGGGGAATCTTCTCACCCTCCACACCTCTGGCCTGTACCTCAGTGCTTGTATGCATAAATAAATAAATCTTTAAAAAAAATAGCTGTGTTAAAAAGAATAGGTTCCCATTCGAATTGGATAACTAACCCTACCACTTTGAACCAGGAAATCCAATCCACCCATCTCTTATTAGCTTCTACCCCAGTGCCTCTTATACCTCATCTAAGACCAGTTTTGCTGATTCCCAATGTACTTGCTGACCTCTCAGCTTCCCCCAGAGCCTGTGTGCACAGCTCTGACCTTGACACCTGGGCCCCCGCTCTGTGCCTCCACCCACAACTCACTTGCATCCTGGACGTGCGCCCCAGCCCACACCCACCTGCCTCAATGCACCTGCAGCCCACAGGGCCCCCCATCTCCCTTCCCCATCAACTTCCTTTCTCGGTCGCTTCCAAAACGTACCTATAAAAAAGCCCCTTGATCCTCTCGAGCCCTCTTTCTTCCTTCCTTCCATGCCCTGTCGCCCTGCACAAAATCAGCCACAACATGGTGCTTACATGAAAAAGTAAACCAAAGTGTGCTCACAAGGAAAACAGCAGCTACTGCGGGAAACGGCACGAGGGCTGTGGACTTGGCACACTCTGGATCAGCAGCACCAGGGCGAGGGGAAGACTGGAGGATGGCTGGTGGCCCTGGGCATCCTCCCCATTCTGTGTGCCAGCCTGAAGAAGGCGCCACCCAGTGTCCAGCCAGGAACATGCACAGAGAGGGAAGGAGGTGCGCCCATGGGCTGCTCAGTGGACCCACTTCACCCGTCCTCAGGGACCGCGAGGGAAGGGAGGCGGCCACCTCTGGGGCACTGGTTTTGCTGTGGCTGGTTATTAAAGGCCCCTCCCTCCTGCCCTGCAGCCTCACCCCTGCAAGGCCACCAGGAGGCCCCCCACGGGAGCCAAATGCTGGGCCCCAGCCTGCCACCCACTCCAGCCGACAAAGCAGTAGCCACATCAACAGCCCGTGAGAGCCACTCTCTCCTGCCTGGAGTCCAGTAAAGGGCAGTGGCCACAGGGAGTGGCCTGGCCCAGCCATGCCCGAGGAGGCCCCGGCCCACCCAACCTGGCTGGAAGACCCAGTTGTCGCAAAGATCGAGTAGCTGGTGTCCCTCGAGGGGCCCTATGCTGGGCAGGACTGTGTCCTGGGAGGGGCGCCGGGGCTCACGGAGGGGTCACTGAAGACCGAGGCTGGGGAGGCGGCGGTCACTGGAAGAGGATCTCCAAGCTCCAGTCCCGGTGTCTGCTCTGCAGAGCCCCTGGGCTCTTGCATTTGCTGCTTTGCTCCATCGGCATCACTTGTTGGGGAGGAGGGTGGCGTGTTGATGTTCAGGGAGCACCCAGCAGCACCCTTGGGCACCGCCCAAATGCAACAGACGGACACTTCTTACAAGCTCGTTTCGACGAGGACTTGAATCCTTCCCTGGGCCCGCTGGTCTGGCCGGTGCCTGGACCACCTCGGCCTGCGTCCTCACCCCTGCAGCCTGAGTGGCCTGCACAGGCCTGGTGGCTGACCCCTCGGGAAGGCCCCTGTGTCCGGCACTGTCAACCTCATGGTCTCCAAAACTCAGGGTTCATGTGACGACTCAGATGGCATCATCGGGGACAAGCACAGGCCGTGCTTGATGTGACGAGCCCAATTCACTTGTTTTAAAGAAAATGTCTGAATGATAAGTTTGCCTGCCAGTCATTCTCTCAGGAAAAAGGTGCCAGGAAGAGCAGCTGAGCCCATGTTCGCACAAGGGATTTCTGCTGGCACTCACCTGGGGTTTGCCTGGGGTTCCTCATCAGCGGGACCCCAAGAGGACCACTCTTGGTCTTGGGTTCTGCACCACCAGAAGGGATTCCAGCCGAACAAGCAAGGCAGCCAGTTAATACCTCCCCTGCTTTGTGACTACGAGAATAGGTCTGACTGTGGAGGCCCAGAAAGAGTCCCAGGAAGCCCAGGTCCTGAGGTGCACCGGCTTTGGCGTCCAGCTCCCGCGGGGGCAGAAGGTGGACAAACCAGGAGGCTGGAGACCTCAGTCTCTTACTCGGAAATCGCGACTCACTCAGCAGCACCGAGAAACGTGGCCTCCTCCGCTCTCTGCCTGGCAACGTCTGACGTGAACAAACCAAGTTCTCTGCCTGGCAACGTCTGACGTGAACAAAGACCACGGGGGCGGGGCACTTTCCACGCAGGTGCACCGGGGCCTGGGACCGCCAGGCCACGGAGCGCAGCCTCTGCCCCCCAACACCCTCCACCAGCGGAGTCAGGTCCACAGGATGCACGGAGCCCACTAAATAGCATCCGGGAGGTCGCGGGTGACCAGGGGCAGCGCGCGGGAAAAGCTGGGGGACCTGGGTGCGTGGGGGTGTTTCCTAGGAAGGACAGTGACCTCTGGCTGGCTTCTCTGGTTTTGCAGACTCGGGCTACACAAGGTCCCCACGGTGGGCGCCCTCCCCCCAGCTGTCTCTGCCCCTACGACATTTAATACGCCCCTGAGGACGCATAAGATGGCCAGCAAGTGAATTCACTTGGAGAGCCACGGAGGCGCCCTCCGCTCCTTAAAGCCGCCCCAAGAAATAGTCTTGGCTGCAGGGAACGAGGCTGCCCCGAGAGACGAGCGACAGGACAGCGCGTCGGGGGGAGCAGCCTTCACCAAGCACCCGCAGACCCCCATCCGCGTGGACGGAAATCAGGATGGAGAGTGAGGCGGTGGGCCCCGCATCAAAAAGCCTCAGTGGCGGGCGGTTCAAGGTGTTTGCACAAACTAAAACCACCAGCCGACGTGCATGAGTGCACCGCTGGCAGCGGCAGGTGCGTGGAAGGACACCGGGTCCAGACGCCGCCGCCGCCGCCGTCCGCGGCTCCCGCAGCCCACCCCGACGCCCCACGCCAGCGCATACCCACTGGCGGTGAGCCGTCTCCTTCATGGCCTCCGTGAACGCGACGGCGAACCTGGCAGAGGAAGAGAAATGGGGACAGAGTTAGGGCAGAATTGAGTCAGCGCTGAGACCCCCACTTCGGAAGGGGCCGCGAGCCCGGGAAGGAGCCATCTCTGTGACTCGAACCCTTGACCGAGGCCCTGCGGGTGTCCTAGAGGCGGGCCATCCCCAAGCCCACTACTTGCTGCTGCTCCTTCCCGGCCAGCAAAGAGGCGCCGCCGTCAAGCCAGACACAGGACGCGAGAGGAGCCAGGGAGCGAGTGGCCACCAACTGTCCAGGGCGGCTGGCCAGGCCCAGGTCTCGCCTAAGGGGTTGCGGGAGGCTGCCCGTGGCCCCTGTGGCCAGAGATGGGGCTGCCTCCAGAGGTGGCGGGGGATGCACCCAGCTCTCGCGGTGCTGGAGAAGCACGGGGTGACACCACTGGCGAGGGCCCGGGGAGGCCGAGGCTGTCCTGTGAGCGCAGCGTCCGCAAGTCCACAGCGATACAAACGCGCGAGTGAGTGCGGGTCGGAGGGCAGCCAGCTCTCCCTCTCGGGACCGGCTCGGGCGTGGGGAGGAGCCGGAGACGGGAAGGACCCCGTGACAGCAGGGCCCTTGAACAGAGGACGCCTGTCCGCGGGCTCCTTCCCGGGGGCACCCCTCCCCCGCCCCCACACACCCCACCATCAACCTCAGAGTCCTTTCCCTCTCCCAAGGGAAGCTTCTCCTGGGTGACCGGGTGAGGAGGGACAGAAGCCCCGTCCTGGAGTCTGAGTCCACCACGCCCCTTGCCTCAGCCCTGGCGAGAGGAGCAGCTTCAGAAGGGTCGGCTGAGAGGAGCCCTCCATGCGCCCCGACGAGGAGAAACACCATGAAGGTGCTTAGGGTGAGGAGGGAGGATGAAGAGAGAGAGAGCAACCAAGTGTCAGTCTCGGGAGGTGGCAGAGGAACAAGACCATTTAGGCTCAACTTAGCAGCAAGCTGATGGGGGGCTGCCCGGAGTGGGGCTCCCGGGGCGGGGCTACCTGGAGGCGGGGCTACCTGGAGGCGGGGCTACCTGGAGGCGGGTCTCCAGTGTGGTCAGGGCGCTAAGACAGCTTCAGCCTTGCTGGGGGAAGGAGAGCCCCCGAAGGAGGGCCAAGCCGGAATGAGGCAGCCACACGCACACCACACATTCCAGAACAGACTAAAGGCCAGAAGGCTGCAGAAGGAGTGGGGGGCACTCGTGGGGGACAGTTGCTGGGGCACGTGAGACACCCACTGTCCCAGATGCAAGGCACCCCAGACCAGAGAGCTCTCTCTGCTCAGCTGCCCCTCTGGCTCCTCTGCCCCAAGAGCAGCACCTGGCACCTGCAGCGCAGGTAAAAATACCTGCCAAGATTAAAGGAAGGAGGGAGACCCCACCCACACCCCTCAGCTCTGATGCTGAAACTAGGGCCAGTCCTATACTGTATCGGAGAGAAGCTTCCAGCACGCCCAAGTTAAAAAATAGACTTTGTAGGGAAAGTATGAGCATTTAAAAGCATTCAATTAACAAATGCAACATTCATTACATCCAGCTAGACGAGTCGGATACTTTGTCTTCCAGAAAAATGCGAACTGCTGGATCAGAGGAGAAATCTGATTCATGCAACTTTCCTGCCCGCTGACCTTGATCGATACCCCCAAAATAAAAATCGATGCACATTTTAATAACGATGCTGTGGGTGACGCTGATGTGGCCGCTGGGACAGGAACGCATTCGAAATTGCTCCCACCCGGCAGTTATTTTCCTTCCGCGAGGCGGCGCGCCAAGGTCCGGGATCCCAAGCCAACATCGTCTGAGCTCAAGAGCACCAAGAACACCCGCAGCCACAGTCACCGTCAAGGTGCCGGCTGCTGACGCCTGCTGGCGTCTGTCTCGGCACGCCAGCTGTCCGGTTTGTGACGGTCGTGCTGTCGCGACACGTCCAAGTCCTCCAGGAGCAGCGGTCCCCTGAGCAAAACGACACCCCCGTGACCCAAGTTTTAAGGAGCAAGACTGACGTCTACCTTACCGGGAGAAGGGGGGCGCCTTGGGCAGCTCAACAGAGCCTGGGGCCAAGGGGGACAGCGCAGACAAGGCCCAGCTCTGGGTCCCTGCCCACAGCTTCTCAGCCACGAGCCGGTCACTCGGGGGCCACGGAGAGCTGAGAGCGGCTGTTTACGGGGGACGAGGAGGCGACCGGAGCGCCCCCAGGCGGGTAGGCAGAGGAGCTGCAGGAAGCACAGCCGCTGGCCCGTGGCTGGTCTGACCCAGGGGACAGCACTGCCCTTTGCCGCCTGCGGGTGACTCGGGAGGGTGGACACTGCCTGGCCCACGGTGGGGGCCAGAGTCTCAGAGCAGAGGGCAGGGCGGTGGGCACCAGGCCCGGGAGTGGCCCACAGCCCTGGACGGGCTCGGACGGCAGGTCCGAGGCCAGCACGGTGATGGTACAGAGTCGTCGTGATGAGCTTGGGAGGTGACAGCTGTGGGGTGTGTCGGGGTGTGCCCTCACCTCCAACCTCAGCAGCTGTCTAATCAGTCACATTCAGCTCCTGTAGGTAGCCAGCCCTCTGCCAGCCAGGCAGACCTCACCCAAGCCGCAGTCAGCCATCGGGAGAGCGCGCGAGCATCAGGCAGGCAGCTGGGAGTGGACGCAGGCGCCACCCGAAGCCCTCGCCGTGCTGCGTGACCGGGGGATGAGGTGCTCCTTTCCCACAGGGCCTTCCAGATCACTCCGGGTGGACACAAACAGCCCCCCAGAAGGAGAGGGGGTCAAGCTCTGCAGCGACTCACCTGGGACAATGACCGCCCACATGGGCCCAGGCAGGGGCCAAGTCTGCAGGGCACAGGGGCTGCCCAGTCATGTCTGGGGCCCGGGGGTGCAGGAGAGCCCCACAACAAGAACTGTCTGCCAGGAGGCCCGTGTCTGCACCAGAAACCCATGGGCATGTCCACTTGGGGTGAGAAGGGAGGACACGGGCGGAGTGGGGGGGAACCACCTTGCAGGAGGCAGACCTGACACGCTAAGGGGCTGGGCTCCCCAGCACACCCAGAGCTTCCATCTCCCACCCGCCACCAGGCGCCCCTCCCCAGAATGGCCACCCAGAGGGAACTGTGGGCGGGAACACTCAAGGGCAGTGGGCGGGACTCAGTGGCCACGGACAGGAAGACGAAAAGTGGGCCTGCAAAAGAAGCTCCGGACGGCCCCTTCACGTCCGTGAATCCTGCCCACACCCCATGCTGCACCTGTGACACCCCTCGGGTCTCACCTGGCCTTTTCAAGGACCTTCCCCATCACGTCGTTCTTTTCTTGCTGGTTCACGTCTTCATTTAAATCAGTGCCACCAAAGATGACGCCGAAAGGGATGTGCAGACCTGTGGAGAGGAGCCAGCAGGAGCTGGATCAGAGGGCACCACTCGCCCCCACCCCCCCGCCCTCGCTGGAGCAGAGATGCAGCCCGGGTAGGGCAGCTTCAAGCAGTTCACTGGACAACTGGCCTGCCCAGCTGTGGGTCATGACTGTGCTTGAGGGAAGGGCGGGGGGACAGAGAGACACAGCGGCCATGGCTGTTCTCAAGGCCCCTGGAGTCCCTTCTTTGTATCTTTGTGACGCTTTCCAGCTACCTATGTAGGCAGTAAAAAGTCCCACAAATGGGCTCCCTGGTGGCACAGCGGGTTGAGCACCGCACTGTGAAGCATCCACAGCACAGCAGCGCAGAGAGGACCCACAGGGCGCAGCAGACATCTCCTGCCTCCCCGCTGCTCCCCTCAGCAGTGGGTTTCAGTAAATCCACCTGTTCTGCTCCCCACTCTGTCTCTGGTAACTCCTCTCACCACCATACCTCTGGCATGCACCCCAGCTCTTGTGTGCATGAATAAATAAAGCTAATAAATCTTTTTAAAAAATTCCCACAAATGGGGCCTCCCTGGTGGCGCAGTGGGTTAAGCAACGCACTGTGGGGTAGACCGCAGCCACTGCAGCACGAGTTCGGTCCCTGCTGCTGGCCAGGGAGGGGACCCACATGGCGCAGCAGACCTCTCCTGCTGTGCCCGCTGCTCCCCTCAGCAGTGTACTTCCGTTGATCTGCCTGTTCTGCTCCCAGCTCTCTGTGGTGAATCCTCTCACCCCCCACACCTCTGGCCTGTACCCCAGTGCTTGTATGCATAAGTAAATAAATCTTTAAAAAAAAAAAATTCCCACAAATGCTCTATATTGAAAAGTACAATTGAGCACTAGGGGACCGCCAGGCCTGGGGGCAGGGAGAACAGCCATGAGGCAGGTGCTTGGCCATGCCTTGGCTGACCAGCCTCAGTCATGGGCAACACGGTCACGCACTCGGGCTGAGGAAGACTCTTAGAAATGACTGTCCTTAGGAAGAAGCGATACGGCCCTTCCTCAAGGACACAAACGAACGTACTTTCACCAGCTCCATCGAGGATGGGGCCGCGAACTGAGTAGTGACTAGCGACGCCCCCAGCACCGCCACCGCCACGCTACGGGCTTGTCTCTATAGTCCTTGGTTCTCAAGAGAAGCATAATTCTTAGCTCGTCAAGTAAAGATCCAAGCGCAGAGGCCCCCATCTTTGTTTCTTGCATTGGGGTGCAGAGGCGGCCTCCAGCGTGGCAAGTAAAGGGGGCTCCAGCCTGCAGAGAGAGCTGCCCTTCCTGCTGCACTTGGGGGTCTCAGACGCTTGGAGGGTCTGCAGACTGAGGCTGCACCCCACGGCGAGCGCTGCAGAGAACGGGGACCCTCACGTGGCTCAGCCTCCAGCAGAAGAGACGGTCACCGTGGGCCAGGCCACGGCCTCCCACAGGTGGCTGCTGCGCCCAGGAGGTGGGCGGGTGTCGGGAAGAAGCAGCGGGGAGCCGCAGGTAAGGCCCCTCTGGGTGCGGGGGCAGAGGTAACCGTCTCCTGGGGTCACTCATCTTCTAAGCCGACGCACCGGGCTGCGTCCTCTAGTCACTGAGTCACAGTCCGCAGTCGCACGCCGACTGGGCAGCGCTGTGCGGGGCGGGGGGGGGTCCCCTCGTGCAGTGTGACCGCGGCCGCCTGAGCCGCCCCCTGAGGCACCGGCTTTGGAGCCGGCACTGAGTAAAGAAAACCGCCCTCCCGGGAGGACGGGCCAGGCCTCTGAGGCTGCGGGAGGGAGACGGCCCTCGGCCCGAGCGTCACCGCCTGCCCCCGACACCAGCCCAGGGTCCCTGATACCGGCCAAGGGACCCCGACACCGGCCCAGGGTCCCTGATACCAGCCGAGGGCCCCCCCAACACCGGCCCAGGGTCCCTGATACCGGCGAGGGCCCCCCGACACCAGCCCGGGGTCCCTGATACCGGCCGAGGGCCCCCCGACACCGGCACGGGGGCCCTGGTACCGGCCGAGGGCCCCCCGACACCAGCCCGGGGTCCCCTGACACCGGCCGAGGGCCCCCCAACACCAGCCGAGGGTCCCCCAACACCAGCCGAGGGTCCCCCAACACCAAACCAGGATTCCCCAACACTGACCTAGGGTCACCCGACACTGACCCAGGGTCCCCCGACACCAGCTGAGGGTTCCCTGACACCGGCCCAGGGTCCCCCGATACCAGCCCAGGGTCCCCCGACACTGGCCCAGGGTCCCCCAACACCAACCCAGCGTCCTCCAACACCAGCCGAGGGCCCCCTAACACTGACTCAGGGTCCCCTGATACCAGCTGAGGGCCCCCCAACACCAACCCAGGGTCCTCCAACACCAACCCAAGGTCCCCCAACACCGGCCGAGGGCCCCCCGACACCGGCCAGGGTCCTCGGGCCTGGAACCTCACACTCCTCCCTGCTACCATCCTCAGCTCTGGACCTGGACTCACCCCCCAGCCCCTCGGGGTCTTCAGTCTGCCCATCAGATCCTGGGGCTTCCCACATGCACCCCCTTGGTTCTGTTCCTGGAGAAGCCCTCGGTTCTGTGGCCACTATGCAGCAGAAAAACTAGACCCAAAGCTCGCAGCGCCCGGCTGGTCTGGAGGTGACCTGGGTCTCAGATAACCCGGCGATCTGAGTCTAATATTCTGTATGAAAAAGCCTGTTTGGCCTCCAGTCCCCCTAACGCTCTTTAAACGAACTTTTAGCATCTGAGCAGTTCCCTCATTAATAAATCAGTTGAGCAAAGTCTTTCATACTCGCTCACTGCGTATGATGTAAAAGAGTTCTACTTTCAGCTTTCGAAAATGAAAAATGTGAATGAATGAAACATTTCAAAAATGTGTATTTTGAGCGAGGAAATACATCCCCAAAACGTTCAGGATAATACTCCAGAGCAACAAAGCAGCTTCCATATGAATTCATTCACAACTGACATCATTACGCCCTTGGCAGGAAACTGCTCAGGCAGAAAGACGACCACAGAGGTGACAGTGGCCCGCCAGTCTGAGCCAGACCGTCGGGTAAGCGGTTCCGTGGACACGCCTGGGTCTCGTTAGGCCTGGCCTTCGTCTCTGCGGGGGACAGTCACCTTGCAGGAGCCGGCCTCCTCTGTAGAGATGCAGTGCCAGGGCCGCGTCCACCTGGTGTGTCTCCACGAGGCTGGCGACTTCCTCCGGGCTTTCGAAGTCAAGGGCATCTTTCAGAATACACACGTGGCCAGCCGCTTCGAGATGGACCCTTTATCAGAAAGATAAACGGAGAAAAGGATGGGGAGGTGCTACTATCACAGAGGTGACTGTGATGGTTATGATTTTTTCAAATTTTTAAAAAGATTTATTTATTTATGCATGCAAGAGCTAGGGTACAGGCCAGAGGTGTCAGGAGTGGGGGCGAGAGGAGTCACCAGAGACAGAGTGGGGAGCAGAACAGGCAGATGGACTGAAATACACAGCCGAGGGAAGCAGCGGGGAGGCAGGAGAGGTCTGCTGCGCCCTGTGGGTCCCCTCCCTGGCCGGCGGCAGGGATCGAACTCGTGCTGCAGTGGCTGTGGTCTGCTTCATAGTGCGTTGCTTAACCTATTGGGCTACCAGAGAGGCCCCTAAATTTTGTTTTAAAGATTTATTTATGCATACAAGAACTGGGGTACAGGACAGAGGTGCGGGGGCAAGAGGATTCACCAGAGACAGAGCGGGGAGCAGAACAGGCAGATCGACTGAAATCTACTGCTGAGGGGAGCAGCAGGGAGACAGGAGAGGTCTGCTGCACCATGTGGGTCCCTCCCTGGCTGGGGATCGAACTCGCGCTGCTGTGCCACGGACGCTTCACAGTGCTGTACCTTAACCCCTGCACCACTAGGGAGACCCCGGTTATGATTTTAAAATTTAAAAAAATGTATTTAAATCAAAAGTTGTCACTATTTTCTGAATTGTTCTTCAGGCAATCTACCTAAAACCGAGATAGGGTGAGTCACGACAATTCCTTCACCAGCCTTGGATCCCAAGAGGCAGGTGTCCCAGGGAGGCTGGGCAGGTCGGGGCCCCAGGGCACGCCCCACTCACAGCCTCCCCAGTCCTCTTTCTCCTGCTCCATAATTGTGGACGGCACTTAAAGTCTGCTTCACGCATGTGACTCAGTTCCTAGTAAACACTTCAGAAGTCACTGCCGACTGCCAGGCACAGGCCTTCAGCCAACAAAGGAGACAGAGAGTGAGGAGCTGGAGAGTGGGGTTCTTGGGGTCACTCTGGGAAGGGTCCCACCAGAGCCCCCTGTTCTGCAGCACGCAGCCAGTTCCCAGGCAAGTTTCTTCACGAGGCAGAGACGTTAGTTATTTTAAAGAGCAGGTGTATTAGGGAAGGGACAGCAGAGTAAGGACACGTGCATAGACACAGCGGGCGGGAAGGGCTGCCCCGAGAGGACAGTTTGCTGAGAGAGGCTGCGTGGCTGCAGGCGGCGGCCCTGAGGAAGCTGCCTCGCTGAGGGAGGTCAGTGCAGAGAAGCCCCGGCAGGTGCAGGTCACGGCAGGCAGGAGGCCGCTGCCCTGCAGAGGAGAGTNGGTGAGGAGAAGCTCCTGCAGGGTCACCGGTGGGCAGAGGACGGCTGCCCCAGCCAGGGCAGAGACTGCCCTGACAGTCTCCTTCTCTTTGGGAGGGCTCGCTCCTTCCTGGCGTGGCCTGCTGGTTGACTTAACCAACTGTGTAGGATCTTTACAATGGGCTCTGGAAATCCCGAAGATAGAGCTCAGCTCTTTTATCTTTGGCCCAACAGTCATGACTTACAGCAGTCCTTGGCGCCTGAGGGTCTTTGTTCCTATAGTTGGGTTCATGGCTGTTTATCCCTCTACCCCTCCTCCTTGTGGGAGCCAGGGCTCTGGTCTCAAGGCGCCTCCTTTCCAGTTGTGTTATTCTTTTGTCCTCAGTCAAGGAGAGGGAAAGTAGTTTGGCTACAGGGCGCTGTCTGAGTTCTTCCCCTGCCCGTGCAATTGCAAGACTGCTAAGACTGCTCTGGTTGGAGAACAACAACAGTGGGATTTATTTAGCCAACCAGGAAAAACAAAGAGTTACTGGGGCTAAAAATAGTAGTTTCCCTCTCCCGAAGCCTGCCCAAGCCGGCCCACTGTTTTAAAGTCCTGAACACAAACGCCCCCACGGTGGCGTCTTCCTGCACTGCACACCCAGAGCAAGGGCCAGGATCCAGCTAGCAAAGACTGCAAAGACACAGCAGGAGATGCTTCCGGAGCTGCTGGGGAGCCCCGACAGCCCCAGACAAGGACGCTCAGCACAGCAGCTGCAGCGCTGAAGGACCCCACACACGGCCACATGCACAGCTCAGCCAGGCCCTGCTCCGTGTCTCTGCCTCCCCTTGCCTGGCTGTGACAGCAGCAAAACCGGGAACAGGGCCTCCCTGGTGGCGCAGTGGGTTAAGCAATGCACTGTGAGGCAAACTGCAGCCACTGCAGCACGAGTTCGATCCCTGCCCCTGGCCAGGGAGGGGACCCACGTGGTGCTGCTCCCCTCAGCAGTGTGTTTCAGTCCATCTGGCTGTTCTGCCCCCTGCTCTGTCTGGTGGATTCTCTCACCTCCCCGCACCTCTGGACTGTACCCCAGTGCTTGTGTGCATAAACAAATAATTAAAAAAACACAAAAACCGGGAACAGTTTCAGTCTCTCGGCTACTTGCAAAGCCTTGGAATCTTTCCTCTCTGAGGTTGGCTGCTGGAGGCCTGTCCCCATCCTTCAGAAGCCCACAGCAGCCTCTGGAAGACCAGCACCATGGGGCAGAAATCTCTGGTCCCGGAATTGGTAAAGATCCTAGAATGCTGAATCCTGAACACAGATCCCTGGGGGTGGCTTCTGCATCCCTTATGTTTCTTATCAGAGTCTCCACTGATGGAGGATAAGAGTAGAGAAACTGGGGCCTCCCTGGTGGTGCAGCGGGTAGAGCACCATACTGTGAAGCTTCTGCGGCACAGCAGCAGCAAGTGCAATCCCTGGCCAGGGAGGGACCCACAGGGCGCAGCAGACCTCCCCTGCCTCGCCCACTGCTCCCCTCAGCAGTGTATTTCGGTAGATCTGCCTGTTCTGCTCCCCACTGTCTCTGGTGACTCCTCTCACCTACCGCAGCTCTGGCCTGTACCCCAGCTCTTGTCTGCATAAATAAATAAACCTTTAAATACCAAAATCATCTTTCCTGGCCTCTCCTTCCTCCAGGTCACCTGTCAGACATGTCTCTCCACTATGTCAGCTGTTCTGCTCACAGGGAGACTCTCCCAGTGCGACAAGAGTGTGGACAAAGAAAAGTCAGGAGAAACTACACACAGCCACGTACAGCACACACAGACGCAGCCAATTTGCTTCTCACAGAGCCCCTTGGTCCTAAGTCAACGAAGTAAAAAGCAACAAACAACTCCCCAGAAAAACGGGGAAGGAAATGCAATCGACGGTCACCCCCGGATGGTGATGGGTGAGTCATTTCTGCATGCAGGAGGCTTGCAGGATTGGAAGCTCCGTAGTGACAAGCGTCCCTGCCATGACGATGGCTGCAGGGGCCACATGCGCCTCTTTGGGGGGAAATGGAGCAACACTGGCATATTGGAAATGCTCAGTTCCTGGAGCCACACCCCCCCTCCAGGAATTGGTCCCAAACGAGCACTGGACACATGTGCAAAGTGGCACCCAAGGGTGGCCACTGATGCTGCATCTCAAGCGCGCGAAAGATGAAAATGGCCTCCCCTGCGGTGAGGCACCAGCGGTGACCAGGTGTGTCCAGTGCGCACTCGCAGTGTGGGTCTGAGAACTGCGAGGACTCAGAGGGAACTCCAGATGCGGGAGCAACCGGAAGGCCACTCTGCGGGTGCATGCACAGAGGAGAGGGCGACCTGGCACCCATCCAGCGGGTAACCACCTTCCACTGCCCCTCTGCAATGCCAGGAGCTCGCTGGGCAGATCTCCTTTATTCGCCCACGAGGGGCCTGTGTCTGCATGTGCACCAGCCCCAGAGGGAAGCCCTCCAGCGCCAGCTCCACTGTCCACTGCCTGCGGACGAAGGCTGGCTGGCCGCATCTGCAGGGTCACCTTCAGCCGCATAGCTAGCACACACCATCCTTCGCAGCCTGCCCACTACCTGGCCCTGAGTGCCATGCACCCCACTGGGGTCATAGCTCTTCACCTGCCACACCACGCCCCTGGGCCCCAGGCCCCAGCTGCCCACTGGGCTCTGCATGACCCCTGTTCCCTCCCTCTGCCCCATCACCTCTCACCCTGCACAGAGCTCCAGTACAAAGCCGGCATGCAGGTGGAGTCTTTGGCACTTAAGACTGCCCTAGGAAATCTCTTAAAGGTTCATGGTACAAAGTCCACATCTCAGAGTCCCTCCTGCCCTCCAGCAAGAGAAGTGCTGTTTCTGGCGAGCACCAGATGAAAGCTCCTGGTGCATTTAGGGTCAAAGCTGCACAAAGTACTGAGACCAAGAATAGAAGGATGGGGGTGCAGGGGGAAGGGAAGGGGCAGGGAGACTAGAAAGCAAATGACCCGTAAATGTGTGTGTGCTGGTACAGCAGGCGCCACAGGCCCAGAGCACCTCGGAGGAAGTCCAGCTCCCCAGGTGAACAACCAATCTGTCCCTTCCAACCTCCCTCCCTGTTTCTTTCCTTTTTTGGTATGCAGATAGAGCATGCACACACACACACACACACACACAGGGCTGCTACACAAATAACCACTAAGGTCTGCCCTGAGCAGCCAGGTCCAGGGAGCATGTCCTGTGACCAGATCTTATCTTCAGGCACCTTGAGGGGGAGGGGGAGAGGGAGTGACTGGGATGAGGCAGAAAGAGCGCAAGGGACTGAGGTGACCTGCACTGTGAAGTGGTGGCGGGAACTCCATGGGGATCACAACGGTTGTCAAGTATGTATAAATAAATTAATTTAATAATAACAATATAAAGTAAAAAAAAAATAGATCTGATCATTTCCACCTCCCGTTTGGCCTGGCTTCCACACCCCACCCCCACCTGGCTTGCTCTGAAGTGAGAGTGTAACAGGGTGGTCCCAGGAAAAGGGGAAGTTCCAAAATCCTGGTTCTGCCCTAAGTGGGTGGAGCTGAGGAGGAAAAAAAGATTTCTGCAGAGAA
>JAGFMF010011719.1:3593597-3635447 GCA_019455555.1 Galemys pyrenaicus | reverse complement strand
CGCCTTGCCCGGAGCTTGAGGTTCTCACATTTGCGATGCCAGAGCTCTCCTGACCCAGGCCTGGGTGCCCCCAGCACCCCCAAGTGCCTCTGTTGTCCCCCATATACATCTCTCCCCTGTATACCAGGCTGGCTCCCTTCACAGCTGGTCTTGGCGAACGGGGACCCCACCTGCTCGTCTGGGGGCTCCCTGTCCCACCCCCGGGGTCGTTTGGGGGCCACAGGGCTTTCCACAGAGGAGGCCTGAGAAGGGTGGTTCCGGGATGGGATGCCTGGAAACCACCCCCACCCGAACCACCTGCCCCGGGGACCCCAGCCTCGTTCCCTCAGGAACCTGCCTTCATAGACAGAGGCCTGGAGCAGCTTCTGGGCGCTCCTCTTTCTCTCCCTCCCAGTGGGGGGCAGAGAGACCAGCTCTCCCAGGACAATGCGGGGAGCTCCAGCTTCCTTCACACACCCAAGAGGATGAAGAGCAAAGAAACCAAGTGGCTGGCACCCCAACTCAATGTCGGCGGCCCTCTGGACTGCCTGCCTCGTTCCCGTGTCGTTCCCATGTGTGCCCAGGGCCCAGCGAGAAAGGGGCGCCTGGGCCCCCCAAGTCCCTCGGACCCGCTGTGGGAAGGAACCGGTGCCGTGACCTGCAGGCGTGTCCTTCTAGTTTCCGCCTGCCTCGGCCCTGCGGTGGTTGGGGCCTCTGGGTCAGGCTGGCAGTCAGAGGAAGCAGGGAGGAAGTGTGGACAGCACAAAGATCTCCACGGGAGGACAGGCCCGCTGACCTGGCTTCTCACCTCCTTCCTAGGGCTCGCCCAAGCCGGCCCACACCCTGTGGTCCTTTCTCAGCCGGCCTCGCTGGCCCTGGCCTTGGCGCCTGGGTCCTGGCTGGACGCTGCCCTGGCCCACCCTCCCAGACCCCCAAGTGGGTGCCTCCTGTGTCACCCCCATGCACCCCCAACACATACTTCCGGAGCCTAGACACGGCTTCCTTCCGCAGGCTAGCAGCCAGCGGCCTCCCGGAGCCCGAGGGGGCAGGCGCACCCTCACCTGCAGCCTCGATGGGGGGGGGTCTGCCTGTCCTTGAAGCCACCTCTCACCTGTGGGGAGCTCGGGCCTTTGAGCAGAAAGGGGCACTTCCAAGGGGCGCTGGGGTGCGGGTAGCTGCAGGGCTCATTTCGGTGATAAGGGAGCCAGCCCACACAGGGCTAGGGGAAGTACACTGAGAAGCGGTGTACAGCAATCAGTGGGGTGAAAAAAAACCCCACCAGCAGCAGCGCCCCAGGGCCTGCACCCCTCCAGGCCAGGCCCAAACGACTGGGAGGGGCCAGAGAGAAGCCACAGCCCCTGGCCTCAGGGCTCACATTCTGGTGGGGGGGCAGGCTTGGGTACTGAGAAGCAGATAAGACAGGTCACTGCAGAGAGAAGCACCAAAGGGAGCCGAGGTGCCTGGGGCAGCCACAGGCTGGTAGGAATTCGGGGTCTCAGGGGGCTAAGGAGGGAAGGGGGGCCAGATCCTTGGATTTGCAGCCTGCAAACCCTGCCCCCCGCCTCCCCCCACCACAGCTTCAGGGGGCCCCCTCTCATGCCCAGCCTCCTGATCAAGTCCCACTCAGCCCGACTCTGGCACATCCCGCTACATCGGCCCTGACAGCGGAACGCGAGCGCCAGGAGGACCCGGCCTTGCGGCTGGGCGCTGCGCTGGCCCCCCACTCGGTGCTCGCAATGAATGGAAGGCATCCATGACGCTCAGGCACCGAGAGCGCCCGCAGCCTCCTAGCACGGCCCGGAGGTGGCATCCGGGTCAGCGGCGGGTCAGCCCCAGGCCGGTGGCGCAGCCTCCCGTGCTCCCCCGACCCTGCGCCCCCACCCCGCGCGCGCCTGGCCGCCTCCCGCGCCTGGCAGGGGGCCCTGGTCCCTGTGCTGCGCCTGCCCGCGCGCTCCGCGGCCGGTCGGTTTGGGCGCGCGGCTCTGGGGGCCCCGCGCGGGGGCAGGCCGGCGAGCGCCCCGCACCCGCACCCGCCCCTACGGCCCGCCGCCCCGCTCCTACCGGACGCGCTGGGCCGTGACCGCGTTGCCCGTGTGCCGCCGCAGCACCGCCAGGAACAGGAGCCGCATGCCGCCGCCCGGCCATCCACTCAGCCGCCGAGCAGGCCGGGCGGGGCGGGGCGGGCCGCGGGCCGGGGTGGCGGGGCTGAGGTGGGGCGCTGGGTCAGGGCCGCCCGCCGCTCCCCAGGAGGCACCGGCCTGTTCCCGCGCCTGGCCGAGGGGCGCGAGCCCTGGCTGCGCGGGGCGGTGGGGCCTCCCATCTGCCAGCTAACGAGGGCCCACTCCCACAGCCAGGGCCGCGAGGGGAGGCCTCCGGCCAGGGCCTCGTCGCTGGGGCCCTCCCAGGACCAGCAGGCCCTGACTCCCCCAGGAGGTGATTTGGGTCGGTCCTCACCGGGACCAGGGAGTCTATGGGTACCCCCCACCCCAACACACAGGGACCAGGCCCAATTTCCAGTCTGCTCCCCAGGCGGGGGCCAGCCCCAGGGAATGCGCATCCCCTCCCTCAGGGACCAGAGGCAGCCTGGAGCCCCTCCCTCAGGGCCAGGCCTGGGCTCCTCCCTGGGGGACCAGCAGAGGCCACTGGTCTGTGCCCTTGGGCCCTGGAGGCCTGGGCAGGCTCCCGGGGCACAGCCATGGCAAGAGTGGGCTCTGAGGGGTTTGGCGGTGACCTCCCACCCAGCAGAGGAGCTGTCCGGCCCTTCTCCAAGGAGGCCGGGCAGTGCTAGGCCTGCTGCTGGCCACGCCTATGCCTGACCGGCAATCCTAGACCCTGACAAGCCTGGCACTTCTCTTGCCTCCAGGCTCCGGCTGGACAGGGCGACTCTAAAGGCTGATGGCACCACACTCCTCCCAGGACCTCACGGAGGGACTCTGGCCTGCCACAGGCAAGGGCAGAGAGCAGCAGGCCGGAGGGGCCCGGGCTCACGGCTGTGTCCTACTCACTTTTAACCGAGCCGCCGTTTTAAGGTGAGCATCTCCGTGTGTATGTGTTGGAATGTCTGAGATCCCTTGAGAAGTGAGTTAAAAGATAAACTGAGGCATGCACAACTTTTGTTCATTGATGCCAAAGTCTCTTGGCATTGGGCAGCACCACGCTGGAGACACGGCAGAAGCAAAGCAGTCACTGGCGGCTGTGGGTGGCTGGTGGTGCTTGGGTTTCAGTTTCAGCCCTGGAGCTCACAGGCTTTGGCTGCTTGTGGGCCACCGGGCATCAGAGCCACCTCAGCTTGTTAACTATTAACTTAGCAGATGGGAGCTGAGTGCTGCAGGTCACCACGGTGGCTGTGGCCCACGTCAGCTCCTTTATAATCACGGTCCGCTTAGAAGAAACCGGTTTACTTCTTGACTGCAGTCACCAGACACAGAGGCTCCTCAACATGTACACTCGAGTACTGGTCTCCAGAGGGCCTCAGGGTGCAGGGTGCCGCTGGAGCCCCACCCATCACCACCACATCCCAGGCAGCCGAAAGGATGGGCAGAAACGGCGCGCCTAGTACTTCATGTGAAGGGCTCGCTCTGGCCTTAGTGGTCACCAGGCCACATCTTCCATTGGGCAGCTGGGAAACGCAGCCCCCCTGCTGAGCACACCGCCACCCTGAATAAAGCGGTGGCCACTGAGAGGTGACCATTTCCAGGGATTAGACTGTGGCCCCAGCATTCATGTCGGTATGGCTGTGGGCACGGCAGCCCAGTGCCCCCGCCCACCCCCCGGACCCCGGCCCTTCTGCTCCATACAGGAGGGACCATCAGCCCCTCCCCTCACTCGGGCTCTTTGCTGGGACAGCAGCTGGGGGGAGGCTGACTGCGGCTTCAAACCGTTGAACTGGCACCGCCATGGCACCCCTGACGTCTGAACAGAAGCCACGCTGCGGTAGGATTTGCCAGGCTGCACTCACCAGCACACAGTTTTTCTGAAATACACCTGTTCCATAAGGAAAGAGATTCTGACACCCCTCTGGGGGCTGTTACTTTGCCCATCCCTCCCTTCCTTTTGTAAAATGAGGGAGATTATAAACAGTATCGCAGTTAATCAGCTCATTTTGATGAAGCCTTTTATGATTCTCCCAAACAGGTAATAGGAAAGGTACAAAGACAAATGTGGTATTATGGAACAATGTGGAAATAATTAGGGGCACGTGGTAGAACAGAAAAGGTTGTAGGTATCACTTATGAGATTTCTCCAGATGCTTCTAACTTAAGAGGCTTGAGATACATGTAAAGCGAAAATGTTTTTCTTTGATCACTGTGCTTGCCCAGATGGCTCCCTGGCTCCCAGCACCGGGTAAAATGGAAAAAAAAAAAAAAAAATGGAACTTGATTATCTGCCCTGAATAAAATGACGTCATTTCCAAAGCCCTGCGGGTACCTTGACTTTGGAATGACTGCTAAAAAACATGCGACAGCTTTTTTTATATTTTTTGACTTTATGACAACGTGAGACGCTGTGTCTCCATCAGTTTTTAGTCTTGGCACCATCGGTCCCTCAGCTCTGACTTCAAACACTGCGTGCGTGCGTGGGGGTGGGGGGGACAGGGGGAGGGTCTCCTTTAAAAGGAGACGCACAGAACTAGGATGAGATTCGTGTACTTACATTCATGTGTCTTTACGCTTCCTTTTCGGTGCTTTCATTGATAACACTTGAAAGGGACCAAATGCCCCCCAAAAGCTGTTGGTATGAACGGCATTAGCACTGTTTCAGGGCAACCCCAGTGTGAAATGGGGTGGCCTGACAATGGGTCCTCACTTAAAGGGACTTATGAGACTCAGCTGTCGGTGCACGCAAAAAGGGTAAAAAGGGATAGTTACTTACAAAAAGGGGAAAATGAAGAAAGGAATGACTCAGGGAGAAAGAGAGAAACTCATAAATGCTCCTACCAATTCTGCTAAACTGGGCCCCCCATACCATGCTGAAAGCTAGTGAAAAGCCAAGGCCCCCCAAGACCCACACGTCTGGTTATACACCAAGTCTGGGGGCTCATCTCCACCCTGGGGTCCCAGCACTTCCTCTCGGTGGTGGTGACATCATGGGATTTCTGTGCTCGTGTCTTGGATCTCTCTGGTCTGGGGTGGGGGGTGGCTCCATAAATCCTGTTTGTGGGGTTTGTTCAGGGTCTCCTTTCCCCCCCAACACGACTAGTGTTGTTTAATGTAACACGAGGAGGTTGAGAAATAGGTGCTTTCCCTGTGAGTGTTTGGCAAAAATGCAGGCTTGGGGTCCCCCTGTACCCCACTCGATGGCCCAATTCCAGGTTCTTCCTTTGGAGCACAAAGTGGTCGGTCCCAGACTCCCTTTGCTACGCGGGGAGACGGGTCTGGCAGCCTTAGCCTTTACTGCGGCCCTGAGGCTCTGCACTTTCAGAAGCGCGGGCAGGGTCTAGGGGAGACAGAGCCAGCCGTGTACACGCCTGGGGGTGCATGCCTGGGCGCCCGAGTGGGAAGAGGCTTGCTGCTTCCAGCAACATCCTATACGTAAACAAGAGGCCCTTTCATGCTATAGACTTTTAAAGTCATTTTTATTGCCTAAGCCATTTATACATACATGTATATGACAAATTCAAATAAATAAAACCATTTTCAAATCGTATGGACTCCCACGGCCCTTCAGTTGACACTTGAAATGCTGGTTTCAAGTCTCCCCGCACTGTAAACAGGCAGAACCCTACGTCTGCTCACCGGGGTGCACAGTGGCCCCACAGCGCCCCGGTATCCCCCGTTTCTCCCATGATCCTGGATGTGGGTGCGATTGCTCTCAGCTTTACAGACGAAGAACCGGAGCAGAGAGGGCGTGCTTCCCGAAGGCGCTGGCCTGGGCACTCCGGGTCTAGTCGGCTGCTACCGGGGCAGTCTCTGTGGCTGCTGATTTTTGGTTTGGATTGATGTCAATGCTATGAAAACTGCCTATTTTCTAGAAGGAACCTGTCCTTTCGCATAGTCGTGCTGTAGGCAGAATTTTAACCTTTCCCCAAGCTTGCCCTCCTGCTTGCTGCCTCCTCCCCGTTATCCGATCAAACACCCGTTGGGTGAGGCCCCGAGCACAGTCCGTGGTTGCATCCGACTCCCACGTGGGTCAGCCTGCACACGGGAGGCCGGACAGGAGCCTGCGGAGCAACTGTGCCTTCAACACTGGTCATCCCAAGGCCAGGAAGATCCAAGGCCCGAGAGGGATCTGAGGCGAGGGGCATTCTCCGCTGCTGCTTTTGGGGAGATGATGGGCACCGAAAGCTGGGACAGCAGGGCTAGGTGCAGAGAGCGGCCCCCACGGCAGCTGAGCACGAGAATACAGGACCTGCAGAACTGGGGATGGGGCCTGAGCCCAGCACACCCCGACTGCACTCCGGGGGACCCCGGCAGCCTACCCAGGTGTCAGCCTGCAATGCCAGGAGCTGTTGTTTCAGCCGTCCACATTGGGGCGATTTACACGCAACACAAAACTAGCGCGGGACGATGTCAGGAGTGCTGGCCGTCCAGAACGCCTCCACGCGCCACCGCGGTGCACACGCAGCCCCAGCCCCCGCACACCTGTCAGTCCCGGGTGCGGCCTGCGGCCATCCCAGCAGCGCTGCCGTGGACGCTTACGGGCGGGTCTCCGCTCACGTTGCGAAATTTCTGGAAGTGAAACTGCATGAAGCGTAGGCAGCTGCTCTCCTCTGTGTCTCCTCTCGTAACAAGAATCTCACACGCGCACATGCACACAGACACACACGTACACGCGTGCGCACTGCGGGGCCTGTGGTCTCAGTGCTTAGGGGAACCACAGTGCAAAGATCCCAACACGGCAGCGCTGCCGCCCTCGCTGGGCCTGCCTCCGTCACGAGTGACGTCAAGTTTCACTTGCACAGCCAAAAAGAGAACTTGTGAGCTCGCAACTGAAATGTCAAGGAAGAAAGTCACTTGAAGGCAGGGACAGCACCAAAAAAAACCCTGGTGTGTCCTTTTGGGACATCTGTTTGTTGCTTCACCTCTACTCTGGGTTGCTTAATTCTCAGGCTTCATGAGATGACGGGGGGGGGGGGGTCCCCAGACCTGTAACTTTTTCATAATTTTACCTTCTGAAAGAATCAGTTTATTCCTGAGGACTCCAGAATAAGTCACCCCAGAGTGGACCAGCTTAGGCCACATGTCCCTTGAGCCAACTGCTGTAGCTCCACAGGTGGCACGCCATGACACCCCTAGCCTGGGACCAGCCCATCGCAGCTGAACCAGAGGGAGCTGTAGCCACCAGAAGGGCAGATGCTGAGAAGGTCCAAGAGCATGTTCTGGAATGCCTCACACTCTGCCGTTTTATTTAGTGGGAATGTACCCAGTACATGTCTTTAGAGGCCTAAGAACTCTTCCTAAAACAAGGACATCAACTGCTCAGTTAAGTGCAATGACTATTCACAGTGAGAGTTTCAGGGACTCAGGGTTGAAAATCAAGACGTCTGTATACTACATTAAGTTCACCACTAAAAGGCCAATTCTGTCCTTCACCATAAAACTGACACCTTTGGCCTATTTACCTTCCCATTCTCCTTTTGGTAACCACTAATTGGCCTCACAGTTTAAGTCACTTGTTTTATTTGTCTGTGTGCTTGGTCTCTCCATATACCACAGGGGTAGAGTCACAGGGTGTTTTTCTTTCTCTACCTGACTTATTTCACTCTCTCCATCCATGGTCCATTCATGTTGCCAGTGGCAAGACTCAATCATTTTTCATAGCTGAGTAGTATTCCATTGTGTATATATACCACATTTCTTTAGCCAAGGAGCTGTCAACCAGACTTAGATTGTTTCTAGCTTAGCTGTTGTAAATGATGCCTCAATAAACTTGGAGCTCGTGTATCTTTTGAACTAGTTTTTTTTTTTTTTTGCACTTTTTGGGTGAATACCCAGAAGCATGTTAACTGAACAGTATTTCCATTTTTAATTTTTTGAGGGATCCCCACTTTCCATCATGGTGGTACCAATTTATGCCCCCACCAACAGTGCAGGTGGGGCCCCTTCTCCTCTCATCCATCCAAGACTTCTTGTTGCCTATCTTTTGGATATGACTATTCTCACAGGTGTGGGATGGTATTTCACTGTAGTTTTGAGACCCACTCTCCTAATAACAAACGAGTATATACAAATAAATGTGAAGCATTGGGGGCCTCCCTGGTGGTCAAGAGGTTGGGGTGCAGCACTATGAAGCTTTCCACAGCCACTGCAGCATGAATTTGATCCCCAGTCAGGGAGCTGACCCACATGGCGAGCGGACCTCTCCTGTCTCCCTACTGCTCCCCTCTGCAGTGTATTTCAGTCCATCTGCCTGTTGTGTTCCCCACTCTGTCTCTGGTGAATTCTCTCACCACCCCTATTCCCCCCACACATCTGGCCTGTCCCCCAGTTCTTATGTGCATAAATAATCTTTAAAAAAATAAATGTGAAGCCTCTGTGTAGTCATATTTTATCCATCTGGAACATATGTTGAAGCCCCTCTCCCCAGCTGCCTTTATTTATTCCAACACGATTGTTTATTCCAACAGAACACATTCAGTGATCCATTCCCTCCCCGTGGATTGAAATGCTGACTCCAGCTGTATCGCCTCACGAAGCGCTTAGATTCCTGTCCTTGATATTCATTTCCCTTGACCGTTCCTGTGATACTAAAAGCAAAAAACGACTACATTTGGAGTGACCGGCTAGTTACTGAGTGGCCACAACATGGGTTGTGGTGGTAGGCCTGGTCCCCACGTTAACATCTCACATTTTGCCGAACAGAAGCAGAAGTCTCTCTTCTCTCATTTCCTCTCTTGCCCCCTCACTTCCTTCCCCTTTCCGTTGTTGAATGCCCACCTGGTTTTTGCAGAAAGCAGGTGTCTTGTGGCCTTTTAAACACGACAGGCAAGGAACCCAAAAAGCAGAGGTTGCAACTAGCTCACGGGGTCACCTGAGTATTTGAAAAAAGTCAAACCATTGTGTGGCCACGCATGCTCACGTCCTCTGTAGCAGTCACCTGAGACAGGGCCAGGACGCAGAAAAGGAACAGGCGGCCTGGCCCTCCCCATCCATGAGCACGCCATCCGGGTGCTGGCGCCATCGAACAAGGCCTCCCTCAGGCTTCCTTACACCGCCAGCATATGGCCCTGGACGTGGGGGAACGCGCAGCCTGACTATTCCACGGGGGCTGTTTTCAGCATTTGCTGCTTCTACTACGATGATCTGCAGAGGTGTCGTCACAGAGATGCTGAGACAGGCAGGGGACAGGAAAGTCCCCACAGGCAAGGAGAGACAAAAACAGACGATACGGCCGTGATTGAGCCAGGTCCACTCACCATGGGCGGGCACATGCCGGTGAGCAGGCCTGACCAGGTCCCCTGTGGGAACTGGGGACCCAGGAAAGCAGAACCCCCAGGCACAAGTCCTGCTGTGAGGCCGTGTGGGTCTGCATGCAGAGTGAGGCAGAGATAGTCCCACGGCCACTCGTGAAGCAGTGTCATGAGGGTGTGGGAACGCAGCGAGCAGCAGCAGGGCCGGCTGGCCACACAGACGAGCCCGAGGGGCAACCTCGTCACAAAAACGGCCGAGGAGCTAGGTGGCCCTCGACATGTCCCCCGTTGAGGGTGTCTCAGCTCATCCGCTTAAGCAGCTCCCCTGGGCTCAGCGCAGCGCAGGGTGCAGGGACAGGCAGCAATGGGGAGGAGCTTCGTGTCACTGCAGAGGTGCCTGTCCAATTCCATCCTTCCCACAGCCGTCCTCTTTCTGGGGGGCTGGAGAAGAGGTTCCCTCCAGAATGATCCTTCATGCCACAACACTGCCTCTTCTCATGCCTGCTGAGGTCAGTTATTTAGCAGATCCTTTTAGGGGCGGTGGAGACTCATGGTGACTTCCAGAAACAGCAATGTGTTCTCAGTGAAATGGGGGTGGGCAGGGTGCTGTGGCAGGGTAGGCCGGAAGGGCCACCACGCTCATCCTCTGGGCTCTAGACAAGCGCCTCTTTCCGGGTGCCCCAGCCACCAGTCTGACTGGACTGTTTTCCAATCCTGTGGCTGACCGGGCCATTTAACACCAGTTAGCTCAAACTCGACTGGCCCACTCCACATTCAGGATACCAAGGGCTATAGCAATATGATACCTACACTACAGGGGCCTGTGGGCCGTAGCCAAACAAAAGACAGGCCCCACAGAGGACAGGTCATTCTCTGTGGGTATCACCGGCGTACAATTACAAGCGACCTTAGGCTCCAGGAATAACTAATTTTTAAACGGGAAACAAAGTGTTTATTGTAGCAACAAGCGGTCGGCCATCTCACCCAGTTGGCGTCCACCAGAAGTACAAGCAGAGTGCAGGTCACCTGTCAACAGTTAGACCTACAGAGCTAGACTACTGGCCAACAGCAGCTAGTAGTGATGGTCACCACTGGTCCCGCAGAGGTGGTGTCAAGGACACCCAGTGTTCACAGCTTTGTGAGTTTTTGTACGACACCAGAGACAGACAGTTCCTCGAGACACCAGGACCGGGTGATGACAGAGACAGGACTGAGGCCCCATCTCTGCAAAGGTCTTCAGCTTCTCTTCCCTCCTGGGAGCATGGCTGCTGGGTGCTGCTTTTCTTCTTTCATCCTCTTCATTTGGTGGCCAGGAATGGAGTCTTGTCCTTCCTTCTGAGGCTGGAACACTGTCCCTCAGTGCCAGCCAGCTCTGGCTTGTATCCTCTTCCAGGGTGCCCCACCCACAGATCTGATTGGAGTGGTTTTCAATCCTGTGGCTGACTGGGCCGTTCAGCACCAGTCAGCTCATAGTTTGTGCCTGATTGGTCCACGCCACATTCAGGAAGTACACATAAAAGGAGGTCCCTGGGTTCCAAGGAGCCACAGCAGGAAGGGCCTGTGGGGGAGCAGCAGTTCAGGGCCCGCACCGCTGACACGGTCCCTGGAGGTAGGTGGCTTGGCTCCAGCACCAGCACAGTCGGCAAAGCACAGGGACGCACTTGCCATCAGATCTGGGGCCAGGAAGTCATGGCTTAGCGGGTGCTCAAGCACTTGCTGATGTGGCGGGGGCTCCAAGAGCCGTTCCTGCCAGGGGTGTGGGGACAGTGCTGTTGCACTGAGTCCCTTCTTTTTTCACTTTCCAATGGAATCTTGGGGGATGGTGATAGATACTTTTTGGCTACAAGTAGCAGAGCACCAGCAACAAAATGCTTTACTGTGCCTCAGCGAAGCTGGCTTCCCTCTGGATGGGTTCCTCTCCCCAACACCAGCCCACGTGGAAGCGTCCGTGTCCCTTGCTGTCATGGAACAGGAGTCCTTTCCTTTACCCAGAGGGGGCTAATGACACCCGTCTCCTCCTGGGCCTGGGGGGTGGGGGAGGGCAGGCCAGGATTGATGTCCTGAAGAGTCTGCCTTCTCAATTGGCCACTGTGAAGAGGCCTCAGTGACTAGCACAGGCTTGCTGGGTCCCACCCAGATGAATTGTGAGAATGGGGTCAGGGCAGCAAAGAGCAAACGTTAAGGATGGAACTGGGGTTGCCCTGAAGGGTGTGTGGCAGTGGAGAAGCCGCTGGTCACGCTCCCACACGTCAGTGCAAAACAGGTGGCCTCACAGAACTCTCCGCCACACTGTGCTGTCCAGGTGGTGGCCACTAGTCACAGGTGGCTGCTGTGTCCTTACGATGTGACTGGCATGGCTGAGGCAGGGGGTTGCCATTATCGAACTGTAACTAATCTCAGCTCAAACAGCCACATGGGCTCTCGGCTACGGCGCTGGACAGTGGAGATAGAGCGAGCCACGAAACCAGAGTGAGGGAGGCTGTGTGAGCTAGAAGGTGTGTGACTGTGACCGGCCAGTGGAGTGGTCATCGGAAGAGCTGGAGTGTCTCCCCGATCTGATGCAGCCTGACAAACCGCCCCGCACTCAGTGACTTATGGGAACAATTGTTTCATTTGTTCACAGCTCTGCCGCAGGGACTGAGGCTCAGGGGCCGTTTCTCTTGTGGCTTCCTGCAGGTGGCAGGTGGCTGGGGTGCAGGGCCCTGGGGCTCCTCTCTACGCCATTGCAGGCGCTCCAGCGAGGCTGCTGGACTTCGTACATGTAGCCCTGACCCCAAGGCACCCCGTGGAAGGCACCAGCTCTTCAGGTTTAAGCCACATGGGCCACATTCTTGCCACCAAACCACACCTCGGGCCCAGTCCTGTGGGCCTGTGAGAGGGAAATGAAGGCAGAGACACAAGAGGCAGGATTCAACAGGGCTGGGCAGTGGTCCCAGTGTAACAGGCGGTCACAAGCCTCCATGGGCCAAAGCTCTTCTTGATGCTCATTCCCAAAGCAGCAGGGACCCCCAATTCATACGTGCCACCTTTGTTTGGTAACAGCTTTTCTTTCTTAAGATTCATTTATCTGTGCATACAAAAGCTGGGGTGCAGGCCAGAGGTGCGGGTGGGGGGCAGGGAGAGCATTACCAGAGACAGAGTGGGGGGGCAGAAAAGGCAAATCGACTGAGATATACTGCGGGTAAGGAAGAAAGGCCTGCTGCACCATATGTGGGTCAGCTCCCTGGCTGGGGATCGAACTACCGCTGCTGTGGCTGTGGATGCTTCACAGCACTGAGACTTAATCTCTTGCACCACCAGGGAGGCACATTTGGTATCCACTTTATTGAAACGTGGTTCACCTACCAGACGGCCCATCTATTTCAAGTACACAGTCCTGTGGCTCCTAGTCTGTTCAGAGCGGCAAAGCCATCATCACAGGCAACTTTAGAACCTTTTCATCACCCCAGAAGCCCTGCACATGTGAGCAGCCGCTCCCCAACCTTCCTATCCCCCTGTACTTGGTAAACACTCACTCCCTGTCTCTGCAGACATCCCTACTCTGGACGGTTCCAAGCAGGGGAATCTTGCAAGATTTCTCTAGGACACTGCAGCCAAACCCAACCCAATCCAACCATCTGCCTGCTGGATTGGCTTTGCAACCTCAGGTCATCAAAGACTGCCAGGTCCATTCAGGACCCGGAATAACAGCTCAAAATCCCTCACCGTCCAGCCTGAATGCTGGGCCTGCTCCCGCCCTTCCTCCTGTTTGTCTTTATGCTTCCTAGATGAGATAAGGCAGCTGGGTGCGTGCCCAGGTTCCAGAGCAGCAGGTCGACACTGGACAGAGCTTTGGCACTGAGCCACCAAGTGACCAAGCTGAAGGTTTCATTTTCACTCCATGGTTCACGTTTGTGTTTAATGTTCAGGCAACTCTGCATGTGGCCTGCTGTCGGTCCTGTTAGTCTCAGAACAAAGGAAGCCAGGTCGTGGGAGAGGCACTGCACTACGAATTAGCTGTGAGCCTTCTACTGGTCTACTCAATTGTGACCACAAGTGTGACCCCAAAACAGACTCTCAAGGAATTCACTTTTGCTGTTAGCTAAATCAGGAGGCCAACACACGCTGTCGGACATTATGGGGTCTCCAAAAAGTTCAGTGAACATCAGATGTTCTTCTGGCACCACTTACAGCTCGGTGTCCCTTCCTTCACTTAACTCCACACGTGCCAGGTGCTGTGCTGGAGTCTAGGGATATGGCAGTGGACGAAACAAACAGTCCTCTGTGCTTTACCAGCTATAAACCACTCCACAAAACAAACTACTATAAACTCTAAAGGATGCTGCAATAAAAACAATTCCCAGAGCTCCAGGGACACATCAAAGGGAGATGTGCTCTAACCTGGAAGCACTGGGAAATGATACCTGAGCTGACAACTGAATAGGAGTCATATGAACGGATGGGGTGGGGGCGGGGGCAGGAGGTTCAGTCAATTATCTCATCAGCTGGTTATCAAATATTGACCTGCTGCCAGCACATAAGTCACTAGCCACTGAGCTAGATCAGCATCAATTTAGATCTAGATGCCAGACATCTGGAAAACACACTAGCGCAAGTTACTTTGAGCCTTTTGGGATGGGTCACTTACTGGGATGACTCCAGGTGACGGCTGGGATGAAAGGAGAGGAGATGGATTCACACTGAATCATGAGGCTGTGGCTCCCAGTTTCTGCAGCCATGATGATCGTCATTTGGGGGGTACTCTCTCACCCACCACGTGCCAGGTCAGAGGGCATAGTGAGGAATAAGGCAGTAGGAACTTTGCCACCGCGAAGCTTACAGCTGTGGGGAACACGTACAGACCGGGAGACAAGACCTAAAAAGCTACTGTGCACAAAACAAAGCTGGATAGTGGGTCAGCAAATGCTCGGGTGTCAACACTTGAGTTTGGGGTGTTTCACTGGGCTACAGGTGTCCAGAGCGCGAGCTCCGCGCAGAGGGAAGGCTGCCCTGTCTCGAGCCAAATGCACACAAACACACCACCAACTTACCGGGAGGACCCACGCTACAGTAAGCGCAGAACTGTCCCCAGCCAAAGAGGGGGCGGGAGCAGACCTCTCGGTAAGGTTCGGACACGGCTTCGCAGAGCCCGGGCCCGGCCCAACATCCTCGCCAAGCTGCTGCCTGCGGGGCGCGGCGGCCCTTCGGGGGCAGAGTCCGCAGCCCGGCGGCCCTCCCAGGCCGCGGTTACCGTCCCCGCTCGCAGGCCCCCTTCCGCGTCCGCCGAGCCGCGGCGTCCCCGCCCTGGGGGCTCGCGGTCAGCCCCGCCGCCTCTCCAGGTCGCCCCGCCTGCCCGGCCGGCAGGGGCATCGCGCGGCCGGCGCCTGGCAGGTGGGGTCAGGGTCGGGGTGGTGGAGCCGGGATCGCTGGGCCGAACTCGGCTGCCGGGCCCTGCGGAGCGGCTGGTGTCCCTGCGGCCGCGAGGCCGAGGACCCGGGGCCCGTCCCCGGCGGAAGCCGGTCAGCAGGCAGCCGGGCTGGCGGGGCGGTCCCGGAAGTCCCGGCGGGCCGCGCGGCGGCGGGCCGCCCAATGGGAAGGCGTGGGGGGCGGGCGACGGGGCGGGGTCTCGCGAGAGGCTTGGGCGGGCGGCGGCGGGGCGGGGTCTCGCGAGAGGCTTGGGCGGGCGGCGGCGGGGCGGGGTCTCGCGAGAGGCTTGGGCGGCGGCGGCGGGGCGGCAGCAGTCCCTGGCGAGCGGCGCGGACGGCGGCGGGGGGCGCATGGAGGGCTCGCGCAGCGAGCGGGCGCCGCTACTGGGCGCGCGGCGGGCGGCGTTCGCGGGGCGGCGGGCGGCCTGCGCGGCCGTGCTGCTGACCGAGCTGCTGGAGCGCGCCGCCTTCTACGGCGTCACGGCCAACCTGGTGCTGTTCCTCAACGGCGCGCCGTTCCAGTGGGAGGGCGCGCAGGCCAGCCAGGCGCTGCTGCTCTTCATGGGCCTCACCTACCTGGTGTCGCCCTTCGGCGGCTGGCTGGCCGACGCGCGGCTCGGCCGGGCGCGCGCCATCCTGCTCAGCCTGGCGCTCTACCTGCTCGGCCTGCTGGCCTTCCCGCTGCTGGCCGCGCCCGGGCCCCGCGCTGCGCTCTGCGGGTCCCCGCACCCCCGCAACTGCTCGGGGCCGCCTTGTCCCGAAGAGCCCGCCCGCTACTGCGCGCCCGCCGCGCTCACCGGCCTGGCGCTCGTGGGCCTGGGCGTGGGCACCGTCAAGGCCAACATCACGCCCTTCGGCGCCGACCAGGTGAGCTCGCCACGGCGGGGCCCCGAGTGGAGAGCCCCTGGAGCTCCCCTGGGAGCTTTCTGTAGGGCATCGGCCGGTGCAAAGGCCCTGGGGCCGGGAAGAGAAGAGGCCCTGTTGCTGCCGCCGTCGTGTGCCACGCATGTGGCGTGGGGAGCGGTGGAGCAGCCCAGGATAGAGGGGGGAGTGGTCAGGGTGACTGTCAACGGAGGCACCCCCTTTCCAAGAAGGGGCCTTGCGAAGGAGCAGAGACCTGAAGGTGACCAAGGCACGGTCCCGGTGGAGCTTGAAAAGCAGGGGCCTTGGGGCAGGGGTGAGGAGAGGATGCACAGCGGTGATCCTATTGCTGTGCCTGCACATTTCAAGTATAGAGAGCTGTGCACCCTGGACAGGGGTCCACACGAAGCCGGGTGTGGGGAACTTGGGGAGGTGGCTGTCAGTGCATGGAAGTCCTTTCCACGAAGAAGCCTTTTCGAGTGGAGTCCTGGAGACTGTCAAAGGTAGGAGCTCTGGAAAAGCTTGCAGGTTGGGGCATCAGCAGGATCAAAGGTTCTCCTGAATCTCAGTTTCTTCATCCGTAATATTGTTGTGGCGCATCACAGCATCACACTTAAAATTACTGCAGCGTTAAATATGTTGGTCTGTTGTGGCCTTAAACTTACGCAGGATTCCAAAAAAAGTGGGAGGAGGAGGAGGTCCAAAACAGTGGGAGGAGGGTGGAGGGCAGCGCCTGGGTGGTGAGGCCTGTTGGACAGTTTGCGCTCTGAGGTGAAAGCTTTCGGAGGCCTGTGGGTTTCAGCAGAGGAGCGGCATGAACTGATTTCTGTTTCTGTGATGACACCTCTAGTGCAGGGGGCAGATCCTGACTACTTCCTCTTTCTGGAGGGCCCACACACTGTGCGGAAGAACAAGTCTTAGGTTTTTAAGGAAAAAAAAAAAAAGACTATTTTGTGAACATTACACAAAGCTGAACATTCGTTCTCGAAGCATCAGGCTTCGGGGGCTCAGGCCCGCCTGTTCTGCGCCCGTGTGCTCCGGGGGTGCTGATTGTGTCTGCCTCAGCTCCCTGGCCCTGCACAGGGCACACTGGTGACTCTGGCCTTGAAATAGCTCGTGTGGTTGCGCAGTCCGGGCTGCCCCCGACCAGGCGAGAGAGGCTTGGGCCAGCGTGGGCAGGAAGTAGTTGATTTAGGACAGTCTGGGGGTGGTGTGTGCAGGACTCGGTGCCAGCTCGAGCAGATGGGATGACACGAGCCAGGTGGGCTCGCAGGTGCTTGCACTTGCACGTGTGGGGAGCTTTATCTGTCCACCAAGGGCAGTCATGTCCACTTTCCAGATGAGAAAACAGGCTCGGGGACGGAGGCACTGCCCACTTACACAGCCAGGCCTCGGGACCCTGCCTGGGGGCCGCCCGCTCGCCGTCACCCCAGCAGCGCAGAGCCTGTCGGTGACCCGGGGGTGTCAGCCGCCCGCTGCAGAGCTGTTCCTTCGTTCTTGCACCACGGAGTGTGCGTTGCGGTCTTGACCTCGTCTGCGCGCCCCTGGGCCTTGTCGCGCCTACTTCTCAGATAGCAGCCGCGAGCGCCTGTGCTGTCCTGTGGGTGAGGACTGGTCAGGCTGCTCTGACTCCTAGCACGAGACGTGCGGTCAGCGCTTCAACTGCTCGGCCGACACGGGCATTCTGTGACCCGGTGCAGCTGCGGCCGGCTCAGCCCTGGCGCTCGGGCCAGCTGCAGGTGGGGCTGTGAGCAGGCGCTTCTGTCTCTAAAGGCCAGGCGGGACTGCGCCTGAGCCGGGGGGCGCTGGTGAGCGTAGCCTGGTCCTGCCTCACCTTGTCTCTGCCTACGCGCACTGGGTGGTCCTGTGCCACAGGAAGCGGGGTGGCGGGGGCATCTGGGTTCGTCCCGGCAGTGTCTGACGTACACTTGCTAGGTTGGCCATCTCACGTGCCCGTCCGCGTGTGTCACGCCTAAGTGTGTGTCTGAAGGGAGCGAAGGCATAAGTGGACTGAAGACGTGAGCGGAGGGTCCGGGGGTCTGTCCTCCGTCAGCTTTTCTGTAGGTCTGACATCTTCTCACATACACAGTGGAGAGGCCAGGTGTGGCCCCCCACGCGCTGGCCTTGGGCTCAGCCATGAAGTGGGGAGGCCCTGACACCTGCCCTCAAGCTGGACCTGGGGCAGCAGGAGGCCGAGGGGGAAGCCAGACACAGACCTCACGGGTATGCAACGCCCAGAACAGACACAGCATAAAGGCTGGAAGAAGAGCGCGCCCAGGTGTGCGCGGCAGTGAGTGCTGAGGGCACGGCCTCCTGGCGGGGTGGAGGTGTGGTCTGGCTGGTGGTGCTGGGGCACAGCTGTGAACGAACCCTCAGGAAACTGAACTTCAGCGTGCGGGGGTCGTAGGGTCATGCCAGGGTGCGTGCGCCCCGCCAGGCGGGCTGTTGTTTAAGGCCCGGGGTTTCCTGTCCCCTGCCCTTCTCTTTCTGCTTCTCCGTCACGCTGGCCTCATCTCCAGCTCAAGGTCAGAGACCACACCCAGTGAGAGAGAGCCGGGCGGGGGCCTGCAGCCAAAGACGTGCAGGTGTGCCCTATGCACCCGGCCCAGCTGACTGGCCCCTCTCAGGAGGCCCGTTGCTCTTCCCGCCTGGGGGTTGGGAACAGCGGCCTGGAGGCGGAAGGGCTCCTTTCGCAGGTGGAGCGAGGGGCCACTGTGCCTGTGCCTGTGCCTTATAAGGCCTTTTGAGCCAGCTGCCGGCGGCCTCCGCAGCCCTGCCTCTCCGGGCGGTGCCTGTCACGTGAGCGGGGGAGGATGACGCCTTGTGACTCCTGCTGGCCAGCGCGGAGCGTGTGGCCGGCCCTGGAGGAGCTGCTTCCCATTTGTCACAAGAAGTCACTGTCTGGCTCAGCACCTAGGTCATGGCGTCACCTGGCATGTTCCTGCGCTGGCGCGGGGTCGGGTGCTCGTCTTTGGGCGGGCGGTGGAGGCGCGCTGAGTCGTATCTGCACTGACCTCAGGCTGGCCTGCTGGCCCCCCTCTTGGGCTTGCCCCGGAGCCGACCAGTTGGTTTCTCCGGGTACAGTTTGCCGTGAGCACCTCCCCTCGCAGTCTCCGGGCTGCCTCCAGGACGGCGTGCGTGCTCGAGTCCAGCCTCGTCACAGCCCGACGTGCTGTGCCCTGTGCTTCCTCTCCGGGCCACACGGTCTCTGCGCAGCCCTCTGGCCAGGTGGTGGGGCGGCTTTGGCCCTGCTGACAAGTGGTTTCTTGAAACTCAGACTGCATGTTCCGACCGACCGTGGTGGCCGAGTGATTATGTCATGCGCATTTCTTGCCAGCACAGTCAACGTGCTTAATCATAATGGATTAAAGACATTTTTTTCATGAACACACAACTATTCGTGTCTGTACTTGAATCTTGGACAGACGGTTCTGTCAAAGATACATCAACGCAATGGTGTCAGGTACTCTGAGCCAGGAGGACGCTCAGTCTCTGCGTATTGGTTGGTCTCTGGGCCTGTGCTGAGAACCTCCTTTGCTGTGAAGTAAGGAGGCTGCTTTGGGGCTTGCAGTGAGATCTGACTGTCACAGGACTTCTCCCCTTCTCCTAGCCTGTAACTTAGGGTGAGACGGCAGATGTTCTGAGCAGCCCAGGCGCCTTCTGTTCGAGAGACCCGTGGGCGGGAACTGGCCAGGAGGCTCTGGCTGTCTGGGGCTTTCTCTTGGCGTCGCCGTAGCTGAAACTGCAGGTGGCAAGCAGTCGAGGTGTGCCTGCACCTGGAACTGTGGCCAGCGTGGCGGGGGTCTCTTACGTGTGTCCTTGAGGCCATGCATGCCCCTTGCTGCTCACGTCTGCCCACGTTCTGAAAGCTTCTGGAGTCTGTCCTTATGAGAAGTCCCCTGGTTTCACGGACAGTCTTCTGAGCTAAAGAGAGCTTGTGGTTTTGGCTTGAGTCTTTCATTTCCTCCAGATCCGGTGCCATGTGGACCTGAGGTGCGTGTGGCCATGGTCCAAACAGCTGTGAGCAGAAGCCCGCAGTTGCTTGCAGCACAGCCTCCTGGGCCGGGCCTGGGACAGCGTGTGGGGAGGTCTGGGCGCGGCCCCTGGGTCTGCTTCTAAGGAGTGTCCTGGACGTTCCCAGAGCAGGTGCCCCCGAGGAGACTTGCAGAGGCTCTAGGCCTCGCTGGTCTCGGCACGAGAGGGCCCGCCCAGGGTGGGCCTCACTTGTTGTCGGGCCCAGGCGCTGCCGCCGTTTGGTGGAGCCGCAGGTGTGGGTGCTGTTGGGCCTGAGTGGGTTTCGTCCTTGAAGCTGACCCTTGTAAGTCTGTTTCACTCCGTGCGTTTCAGGTTAAAGACCGAGGTCCTGAAGCCACAAGAAGGTTCTTTAATTGGTTTTACTGGAGCATCAACCTGGGAGCCATCCTCTCGCTGGGCGGCATCGCCTACATCCAGCAGAACGTGGGCTTTCTGACCGGCTACCTCATCCCCACCGTCTGCATCGGCGTGGCCTTCCTGGTCTTCCTCTGCGGCCTGAGCGTGTTCATCACCAAGCCCCCCGACGGCAGCGCCTTCTCCGACATGTTCAAGATCCTGGCCTACTCCTGTTCTCCCCAGAGGCGAGTCAGGGAGCGCAGGCTGAGCGGGTGAGCGTGGCGCCCCTCGCCGCAGTAGCTGGAATCCAGCTCCGTCTGTCCCGGGGGTGCCCCACCGGGGCTGACTCTGCCTCGCCCCGCGGTGCCGCAGGGCAAGCCCGGGCATGCCGGCTCCTGGTCTGACCTCACGGCATAGCCGTCCAATTGCCGCGCACGCGGGTGGGAGCACCCCCAGCCAGCCCCGCGGAAGGTACGGCAGGAGAGGCGGCCCTGCGCCCCACACACATCTGTCTCAGGGGGGACCCGAGACCACTCGAGTGAAAGGCAAGCCTAGCTTACTTTGTGGGCCTCCGACCCCCCCACAGGCCGCGGCTGCCCCCGGGCCGCTAGCCCAGTGGGTTGGCACGGCCCTGTCACCCACACAGAGACTTGAGAGCAGCATTTGGAGAAGCAGGTAGGGGACTGCATCACCCATTTGCATGGGGCTCCGCCAGTTTCGGCACTGAAAGTCCCTTGAGCCGAAAGCCCCACATATGGGGAAGTCCTCCGGCCCCAGCCAGCCGCGGTGGACGCTCAGCCGCCGCTCGCAGAGCAACGAAGGCAAGTGGGGCCTTTGCCTGGGCAGCTCGGGTCTCTGGCTGTTGCTCTCTGAGGTGTCGCCGACGCCCGCTGGAGCTGGCGCCTCTAGCCCAGGGCCCTGCAGTCTGGCACGGCCTGGAGCACGTCTGGTATGTCTCCCAGCACTGGGGTCTGACGGCGGGCTTCTCGGCGTGTCTGGTCCAGTGGGCAGTCCTGTGTGGGGCCGACCGCTCGGACGGCTTCCTGTGCAGCTGCTCACGGCGGAAGGCGCTGGGCGGGTCTGTGCTGCGCGTCTCGCTGGAGCCCGCACCGCTGGCCGTCTGTGCAGAGGGGCTGGCGCGCTCGGCCCTGCCCCCGCCGCAGGTTGGACACTCCTGGGTTCTCCAGCTGTCCCCGTGCCGACGGCCCTCGCTGTCCAGTTGGGCTGGTATTGCCGGCAGTCTCATGCAACAGCCACAAGCGTTGGGGTCGTGCGGGGAGCTGAGCTGAAGCGTTTGCCCCCAGCAGCCCGGTGTCGCCAGGCCCTTGTTCTGGATTTGGGGGGAGCAGGGCTTTGCGGCCTGGGTGTTCCTGGGTGTTGGGCCTTGGGTGGTCCCTCTCCGGAGCAGCACTGCCACAGTCTGTGTGTCCGTGCCCGGGGTCGGTGCAGGTGCCACAGCGAAGAGGCTTTGGACCGACTTCGACTTTGGGTCTGGTCTCGTCTGGTTTGGGGTCTTCTCTGGCACAGTCACGAAACAAGGCCTGGCTTGCAGGGAGGCGGTGGCCAGAGACCCTTGGCCCTGCACCCCTCTGCTCTAGGTGGCCTTGGCCCTGGCAGGCTGGTGACCTCGTCCTCTCTGTTCTGTCTCGTGGGAGGGCCTAGCAGGACCAGGTGAGGCCTGTGGCGCCCTGGGCCCCAGCTCTCCCCTGAGGGGCTGGCCCGGGTGACCCTGTTACCCCACTGCTTTTGAGACGTCAGTCCAGAGCCACGGTTGTCTGGCCCAGGCGCTGTGCATGTGCGTGTGTGTTTGTGTGTGCGCAGAGAAGAACAGGGGTGCAGGTCAGAGGTATCGGGGAATGAGAGGAGTCACCAGAGACAGAGTGGGGAGCAGAGCAGGCGGATCCACTGAAACACACTGCTGAGGGGAGCAGCGGGGAGGCAGGAGACGTCTGTTGCGCCCTGTGAGCCCCCTCCCTGGCCGGGGATCGAACTCAGGCCGCAGCGGTGTTAGGTGGAGACTCAGCCCCGGGCCACAGGGAGGCCCCGGGCTGACTTATGTTTTACAGCTGAGCGTGAATTAGGAGAATGAGGGTATCTGCTCAGTCAGCCCAGAGTGCGAGTGTCTGAACCGCATTTGAAAACATGCATGTGGCCTGTCTGGGCGCTGAGGCCTTGCTGGGCGCTGGCGACAGGCCTGTCACTTAGGGCCCTGCCTCTGTCCCGTGCGCCGTGGCCACGTTCCGCGCCAGGCGTCGCGAGCTTGCAGTGACGCGTGGCCATGGGCAAGGCGGGCGGCGGTGCGCGCTGGCTGGGCAGTCTGGAGCACTCCGGTGCCTTCGTGGGGTTGCAGCCCTGGGAGCAGAGCTCCGAGTTTAGCGTCTTCAGAGAAGCACACATTCCTTTTGGCAAAACTACCGACAGCGTCTTCTGAGGTTTGTAAGGGCGGCAGGTTTCCTTTTTAACCAGTGAAAAGAGAACTGGAGAAGTCGTGTTTCTAAATGAAGAGATGAGCAGTGTCGCTGGAGTTTGGTTTCACTTTGAGTGTATTTTTTTCTGATTAAGCTACATAAAAAAGAGGAAACGTGTCTTTGGAAATCTCCCTCTTGCAGCTCCAGCGCGCTGTTGGAATGGACTGGGCGCGCAGTAGGTGCCGGGTGAAAGAACTTAGCTTTTTCTGCTGAAAGTAGAGTGAGTTCTTTTTAGATTTAAAGGCAGGGTAAATGGCAGCAGTCACAAGACCAAAGTCGTTTGGAATGGCGGCGACTCGGACGGGACTGGAGAGCGGCGCGAGCTGAAAGTGTCCTCGCGGTCGCCAGCGAGCGGTGCTGTCGTGTAGGCGCGCTCACCTACCGCTTTGCCTCAGTTGTTGCTCTGTGACCTGCGTCTCATGGAGACAGAGCCAGAGCAGGAGGGCCGGCGGGCTGCAGGCCGCCAGCAGCGGGGAAGGCCGGCGCCGGCACCCACACTCCTGCAGTGGTCGAGCCGCTCGCGCAGAGCCCCGGCTGCCGGCTCTGGACCCAGCCCAGGCCCCGTGCGGCTCCGTGGGGCTTCCTCCTGTGCCCCGGGCCCAGCAGGGCGCCGTGGTCTCCCTGGGCTGGTGGGCGAGGTGGGTTGCCTGACGAGACAGCTGCATCGCCGGGGCGTTCGTACTTCAGGCATGGAGCCGGCGGTGTAGCCGCAGCTTCCTGGGCACAGGCTGCCACCTGGGGTCGCCGAGCAGGGCCTCCCTTGGCTGGAGCCGGCACTGGACGCTGGCTCGGCCCCTGGCAGCGTGAGGGCCAGCGCGGTCCGTGGGGTGGGGCAGCAAGCTCGGGGCGGGAGCTGCTGAGGCGCGGGGCAGCTCCGGACTTGACTTGCTGCCAGGTGGCTGCTTTCTGGGGGTGGAAGAAAACTAATTCCTCCGTTTTATTTCCCAAAGTGAAGGCCTTGGCGTCTTTCAGCAATCCTCTAAACACAGTCTGTTTGATTCATGTAAGATGTCTCGTGGAGGGCCCTTCACGGAAGAGAAGGTGGAAGACGTGAAAGCCCTGGTCAAGACCATGCCTGTGTTCTTGGCTCTGATCCCTTACTGGACAGTGTACTTCCAAGTGAGTGCCCCTGGGCCGGGGCCGCTGGGTCTCGGAGCAGCGCGGCCATGGACGGCGCTGGCCGCCGTCAGCGTTCTGAAGACCTGCTCTCCCCCAGAGGTGCTTTGGGCCTGTCTGCACGGCCCACCTCTGGCTGCTACGGGGACACCAGCGTTGGCCCCTGGGCCGTGGGGAGGAGCTGCTGCTCGGGAGGCTCCGGTCGGGGAGGGCCGCGCGGCCTGTGGCGCTGCTCACACGGGACTCTGCTCCTCTCGCAGATGCAGACCACCTATGTCCTGCAGAGTCTTCACCTGAGGATCCCCGAGATCTCCAGCCTCACCACCACGCCACACACGGTGAGAGCTCGGGTGCGGCCTGGGCGCCGCCTCCCCGGCAGGCAGAGAGAGCCCCGCAGTCACAGGCCCGCCCTGGCCTCAGGTGGCGGCACGGAGAGGCTGGAGCTGGAAGGAAGACACCCCTCGTTCTAGAGCCCCTGCCCGCTGGCCGGCTGGGCCATTTGCCAGGCCCAGCCGGTGCATCTCAGTGGGACATTTGCTCGTCTTCCCACCCGACTCTCCCCCTCCCCATGAAGTGCAGGGGAGGCCGGGCAGGGCCTCTCCGGGCACAGGCCCCCTGGGTCGATGTCTGGACAGACTCCCAGGCGGACACTCCCCACCAGAGCTGCTCTGGCGGTCAGTCTCCCGTGCGGACGTTGAGCGGCAATGGCTGCCCGCGAGGCCGCGGCGACAACCGGTTCTTGTGATTGACATGCAGTTCCCGGCGGCCTGGCTGACCCTGTTCGATGCGGTGCTCATCCTCCTGCTGATACCCCTGAAGGACAAGCTGGTGGACCCCGTCCTGCGGAGGCACGGCCTGCTGCCGTCCTCCCTGAAGAGGATCGCCGTCGGCATGTTCTTCGTGATGTGCTCCGCCTTCGCTGCAGGTGAGCAGCGCTCCAGCCTCCCTCCCGCGCAGACGGCGCAGCGGCTGTGGCAACCGCACGCGCAGGTGGGCCGCTGGCCGTCCCCTTCAGGCTGCGCGGCCCTGCGGGGGGACCCAGGCGACCCTCGTCTTGTAGGCTCCAGGACGTGAAGCGTCAGATCGCCGGGGACGGTCCCGTGCGCACCGCCGGCGGCTGCCTCAGTCTGCCTTGCCACTCTGTCTTCGTTAACGTTTGAAAATCATCGAACTGTAAAAGTTTCTTCCTTCCGTCTGATGAAAAAGCTGAACTTCCCGCTCGCGCCGTTGGCCGTCCACGGTCGCGGGGCTGTGCCGTTGGCCCGAGCGGGCGTGTGGGCACGGGGCCGAGCAGCCTTACAGAAGCGCGCCCGGGCTTAGGATCCTGCAGCCCAGGGCCGTCTCAGCAGCGCTCGGTCTGCTCGGCCCTCTCCCGCTAGGAGGACTCGTCCCGGCGGCCCGCGTGGGTGTGCTCTGCCGCCCTGGCCTCTCTGTCCCGGGCACCGGGCAGCAGCACGCGCCTGCAGGGAACGGGGGCGGGCTCTGGGCGGGCTGTGCGGAGGAGCCCGTGGCTGCCTGGAGGTCACGCCCCTCTGCTCACCGTCCTGCGCGGAAGCGCATCAGTCTGCTGGTGTCTGCTCCCCCGGTGTGTGCGCCTGCTCCCGCATACCCAGCGCTCCTGGACAGGAAGCCGTCACTGCCCAGAGACGTGCCCTGCTGGGTGCCCCCTCCAGCCTGGGGCTTGCGCACACCCCAGGTCCGGTGTCAGGGACCGAGGGAGCGTGCCGGAACCCGCAGCCGTCCCCGCACGGTGCGAGAGGGCCCAAGCACGGCGGCCACACACAGCCCTGCAGCGGTCAGCAGACGGCCCCGGGGCCTGGAGCCCCACCTGCACGGGGCTGGCGGGCCCTGGTGGCTCCAGGCGCGGCGGGAGGGTTTACGTGTGCGCCTGTGAGTAGCGCGCTGAACTGGGTCTTGCTGCTTTCCATGTCGGTACCTGGTGAGTTTGTTAGGACTTGGATCGTTACTGCGTCTTCTAGTTGAAGAATCCGAGTATTAGTTCCTGTTAGTGCTGGACTTGCTGCCCCTGCAGGAGCCCCGTGCCTCTGGCTGCGTGTGACGCTGCTGCCCTCTGCCCCCACTGTCAGGCCCTGGGGCAGGGCTGGGAAGAGGCTCAGTACGCCTGGGCCGGGGTCCCCGGGGCACCCCGGGAGGCCTGTCACCTGCTGACGAGGGGACAGTGTCGGTCGCCTTCCAGGGGCAGGGAGCTGGCGGTGCCTGCTCCCCCCAGAGCGCGGGGCTGTGCGGGCATCACCCGGACGCGCTCTGTCAGGCGCTGCGGGGCCGGGGTCCGGCTGGCGCGGGCACACCGGCTCCTGGGCGCCGCGGACTCGGGCCTGTGTGCTGCCGGCCTCAGGGGCGGCCGGCAGCCTTCTCGCGCGTCATGCAGCTGCAAGCGAGAGGCAGCGAGCGCTCCGCTAACTGGCTGGCGAATTCCAGGGATCCTGGAGAGCAAGCGGCTGGAGCTCGTCAAGAAGAACACCATCACGCAGACCATCGGGAACGTGGTGTACTACGCCGCCGACCTGCCCATGTGGTGGCAGGTGCCCCAGTACGTGCTCATCGGCCTCAGCGAGATCTTCGCCAGCATCGCAGGTGAGGCTGGGCGGGCTCCGCTGGGTGCGGAGACCCCGGCCTTGGGGTCTGGCACATCGCCTGCTCCAGATGAGTGGGTGCGTGGACAGGGACGCTGGCCGAGCGTGCTCTGCGTGGGCTAGGCGGGAAGGCGGCCCGAGGGGCTCTGGAGAGTGGGGAGGCGCCAGCCGGGTGCCAAGTTCTCCCAGAATGAACCTCCGAGCAGACGCCGGGGTGCTGCGGGGTCGCGCCCCTGGCCCAGGCGTAGCGCAAGCTTCCAGGACATGCCCACGGGCCTCTCCGCGCTGGCTCTGCTCGGACAGTGCTCTGGGCGGGCCTGTTCCCGGCTGCCCCGAGGGGGAAGAGGACGAAGCAACGAGCAGGGCGCTGGGCTGTGCGGGCAGCAGCAGCTGCAGGGCTGGCTGGGTGCCGGCTGGGAAGAGCCTGTGGGGCACCCCATCTCTGTCTCCCTCTGACTCCGCTCCCATGCCTGCCTGCGGGCGGTTCCAGAAGCAGGGCTCTCGTGGACCCCACCCCATGCACAACTCACTTCCAGACCCTGCTTCTGAGAACACAGCCCGTCCCTTTGTTCCCCACGCGGAGCACGGACTCTAAGCGCCGGTGAGCCTGGCGCCGTCTGTAGTTGAGACGTTCCGGCCTGCGTGGGAGAGGCCTGCACCTGCCCAAGGCCGCCGCCTGCAGGGCGGGGACCCCAGCCAGACAGGCCGGCGCCCTCAGCCTGCGTCAGCGTCTAACGTCCCCCTCGTCTCTGCAGGCCTGGAGTTCGCGTACTCGGCGGCCCCCAAGTCCATGCAGAGCGCCATCATGGGCCTCTTCTTCTTCTTCTCCGGCGTCGGCTCCTTCGTGGGCTCGGGCCTCCTGGCGCTGGTGTCCGTCAAGGCCATCGGGTGGATGAGCAACCACACAGACTTCGGTGAGTAGCAGACCCTGTGCAGCTGTGCCGACGCGGGGCGGGGCCCGCTGCACGCGGGTGGCTGTGGGCCGCGGTGAGGGTGATGTGACGCTCACGCCGTGGCCACGGGCTGGGGGTGCGGGGAGGCGGCATACCCTCGGCCAGCGCTGCGCCGGCAGAGCTGCAGACGCCCATGCACCTCGGGCTGCCCAGGGGAGCGCTGCCCGGAGGCTGCGGAAGGGGGCGCGGGTGGGCATGGGCCTGCCCGGACCTCCTGTGTGGGAGAGGATGAATAGACGCAGCCCGCGCTTCAGGGCCGAGGGTCTGAGGGTGGGTGGGGCGGGGCCTGCCACTGACTGCTCCCGCCCTCTGCCCCCACAGGCAATATCAACGGCTGCCACCTCGACTACTACTTCTTCCTGCTGGCCGCCGTCCAGGGCGCCACCCTGCTGCTCTTCCTGCTCGTGTCCGTGCGGTACGAGCACCAGTGGGCCAGGGCCAGCAGCAGGCCGGGCAGCAGGCACACCTGACCTGGACGGGGGCAGCGCCGGCATCCTGGGGTTTGCCTGGCGCCAGGCGGGACTCTTCGCTGACCCCCAGGGGCGCCCGTAAGTGCCTTATCTCAGAACAGCGCGAGGCGGCCAGGCCTCTGCCCTCGCTGGGAGACCCGCTCGCGCACACCGGCCCGGCGTCGCCGGCATCAGTGGTGGACGAAGGCCGGTCCCCTCCCGCGAACCAGACGCTGCCGCTTTCTCGCTTCGGCGCGCACCTGCTTATCCTGAGGAGCGGGAGGACTGAGGCCGGGTGCAGCGGGCCGGCGGCCTCCTGGGCCACGCCATCCCCGTTCCGCTGCCAGTCCTGCTGCGGCCGCTGCTGGCCCCGCCCGCGGGCGCGCTCCGCGCTGCTGCTTCGGGGACTCTGCTCCAGGCTGCGGCCTGCGTTCCCTGGGAGAGCATGTGCCGGAGGCGCCCGGCCCACGGGTCCACTGTGGCAGGCCCTGGGTCGGCTGCCGGGTCTAGCTCGGGGCCGGCCTCTGCAGTTCGCTCCGCACGGGGTCCTGGGCATTGGCGGCTGCAGGCCGGGGTGGGGAGGCAGCGGGGATTCGCGGGGCGTGTCCCTCAGGGCGGCGGCGTGTCCGCGCACTGGGTCTGCAGGTGGCTGCTGGCTGCGTCGGCTCCGGGCACAGGACTCTGGCCGGCCAATAAACTGTTGTCTGTCGTTGTGCTCTGGTGTGACTTCATCACAAGCAGGTTGGGCGTGGGCCGCACCCTGGCAGTGGCCTGTCCAGTGCGCTTCTGCGCGCCCCACGTGGGGCCCAGCAGGCGCCGCAGCTCCTGCGTCAGCAGCGCCTCCCGGCCTAGGGCCGGCCTCCGCGCGATGCTGGGGTTGGCCCGTGTCCAGTGGGGTCTCACACTGGGAGAAAAGACGGGCCCAGAAATCAGCCTCATGGGTTACCTTGAGATAGAGTATCGGGGCTGTGGCCCCTGAGGGTTCGGGGCTGGCCAGCACCTCCCCTGGGGTCCTCAGCGGCCGAGGTGGTCTGGGTGCCGCAGGGCCCGCAGCGCAGGATGAGCCGCTGACACGTCATCGAGACTGCAGATTCCAGGCCTCCCGGTGCCCTAGGGGTTGGGGCTCAGGCTGTCACCACTGCGGCCTGAGCTCGATCCCCGGCCAGGGAGCTGACCCACCGGGCGCAGCAGACTTCTGCGCCCTCCCCGCTGGTCCCCTCAGCCCTGGATTTCAGTACATCTGCTGTTTCTGTTCCCCGCTCTGTCTCTGGGGAGTCTTCTCACACCCCACAAGCCCCTTGCACCTCTGGCATATACCCCAGTTCTGTGCAAAAATAAATCTTTAAAAAGAATACAGGGCCTCCCTGGTGGCACAGTGGGTTGAGCGCCGCACTGTGAAGCATCCGCGGCACAGCAGCGCGAGTTCGATCCCCGGCCAGGGAGGGACCCACAGGGTGCAGCAGACCTCTGCTGCCTCCCCGCTGTTCCCCTCAGCAGTGTGTTTCAGTCCACCTGCCTGTTCTGCTCCCCGCTCTGTCTCAGTCAGTCCTCCCACCTCCTGCGACTCTAGCCTGTACCCCAGCTCTTGTGTGCATGAATAAATAAATCTTTAAAAAAAATAAGAATACAGATTCCAAGGGTGAGCCATGAAGGGAGGCCAGGCGGGGGCTGGAGTGATGGGGCTGCCTCCCCTGCACCCCAGGCCCAGGCGCCTGATGGGTACTCACCGCCCACACAGGAGCAGAAGCCCGGCACCACTGAGAAGCCACCTTTGGTCCTTCAGCTGCACCTGGACTGTGGGCTGCCTTCCCCGTCCAACAGCCAGCCACTGAGAAAACCCACGGGCTCAGCACCTTCGGGGCCACAGAGCAGGGACGGCATCTCCATGCGTGCTGGGCGCCACCTGAGCCTGTGCCCACAGAGACGTGCGCCCGGACCCTGGCCCCAGTGCTGAGCGGTAGGACGAGGGCGGCTCAGCATCTCCGAGTTACCCATGGTTGTGAGATGGCCCTGGACAGTCATGCGGTTGGCGGGGCCCATGCTGGCTCCCGGGGCGCGGTGGCCAACGTTGGCATCTCGCGGCCCAGGCAGTGATGTTACCGCAGTTTTCCAGCACTGGGCACTTTGGGAAACCGCCTTTTAAAGGGTATTGCATGCCCACGTGCCTTGTTGAGTCAGCGAATGAACCAGAAGGACGAGGTACAAAGTGAAGGTCTGCGGCACAGGTTGGGCAGCGTGAAACCCGCGTGCTGAGTGGGGAGCACCCTGGGGGACCCGCGTGAAGCCTTCCTGCGGGAGCCGGGGCTGCCCAGGGAAGCGCACCAGCCAAGTGGCTTCAGATGAGAAAGTTCTCGACTTTGACCTGCGGCTACAAGACTCGGCACAGCAGCAGCTGCTCCTGGGGCCTGGGAAGGCAGGGGTCTATGCTCAGCTCCTAACTGCCCAGTGTCCCCTGCCCTCGGCTGGGGGCCCCTCCCCTCCCGCCTGCCCTCCCCACCCTCGCCCCCACGGTGGAGAACTCATGACCCTGTGTCCAGTCACCCAGGTCACGTCCCATCAGGCTCGCGCTCCCCAACTGTCCAGCTGTGCCACCAGTGAGGTTCCGGAACCATTGCCAGTCCCACGGTGCAGACAGCTGCCCAGCCCGGCCCACCTGCGCCGGGACTCCAGACAAGCCAGCCCCCCTGCCAGCCCCTGACCCCTTCCACATGCAGCCAACTGTGACTGCTGGGTCCTCCCAGCATGCCAGTGCTAACAGAAGACAGCTGGGGCAGCGGAACAGCCAGGGCAGCGGTACAGACCAGGGCAGACGGTACAGCTGGGGCAGTGGTACAGCCAGGAGCAGACAGTACAGCTGGTATAGCCAGGGGAAGACGGTACGGCCAGGGGCAGATGGTACAGACTAGGGCAGGCGGTACATCCAGGAGCAGATAATACAGCTGGTACAGCCAGGGGCAGACGGTACAGACAAGGGCTAAGGTACAGCTGGGGGCAGCGATACAGCCAGGAGCAGATAGTACAGCTGGTACAGCCGGAGGCAGACGGTACAGCCGGGGGCAGAAGGTACAGCCAGGAGCAGACAGTACAGCTGGTATAGCCAGGGGCAGATGGTACAGACTAGGGCAGACGGTACACCCGGGGCAGCGGTACAGCCAGGAGCAGACAGTACAGCTGGTACAGCCAGGAACAGACGGTACAGACAAGGGCTACGGTACAGCTGGGGGCAGCGGTACAGCCAGGGGCAGGCAGTACAGCCACAGGCAGACAGCACAGCTGGGGGTAGATGGTACAACCAGGAGCAGATGGGACAGTCAGGGACAGACGGTACAGCCGGGGCAGGCGGTACAGCCGCGGCAGACAGCACAAGGGGCGACGGCCGGCCAGGACCTGGGGCCGTCAGACGGTCTCCTACTGAACGTCACCACCTGAGCTCCCTGACGGCACCGACGACAAAAGCAGCAGTGGTTTGAGGAACCCGAGTTCAAAGTGCCTGTTCTCCCACAAACCCGGCCAGGTCGCCCAGGGCCAGACCAGCTCGGCGAGGACGGGCGCCCTGCTGCTGCTCCCTGTGGCCCGGCCGTGGTGTCCACCCCGAACGCAAAGGCGCGTGCCCCCGAGTGAGGCCGGTCCAGCAGGCCACTCGGCGGCAAGTCCAACACTCGCTCTGCCTCTGAGGTGGCCAGAGCCGAGCTCCCTCACCCACACAGCCAGACGGAGTCTTCCCACCGCACCCGCCTCCCTCCACCGCCCTCAGCTCCCTCAGGGGCCCCAAGGGGCCTGGCTGCCCTGGTGCTTCCTCAAGGGGAGGCGCTGCCGGCAGGCCCAGCACCCACACCCAGCGCACCCACACCCAGCGCACCCACACCCAGCGCACCCACAGGCGGCGCGGCGGGAGGCCAGGCCAGGGCGGCGGAGCGTCCTGCGCTCCCTGGACACTTACAGTCCTGAGTCCTGGGCGTGACCGAGCCCCAGGACCTGGGGGTCCTCGCCCCGGGGCTTTAAACCCCAGCCCGAGGCTTCTGGCTTCCTGAGGAACTGAGGTGGGGGCCTGACAGCCCTTCCCTCGGCCGCGCCAGACCCGCGGGGAAGCCGCCACCCACCTGCACACCGCCTCGCTCCGGAAGGTTCCTCGCTGTCTGTAGCGGGCGCCCACGCAGCCAGGTCCAGCGGTCCCCAGGTCGGGGCGCAGGTCCGAGCCGCCCGGGGCCGCACCCAGCCAGGCCGGAACTCGCTCTCCAGCGCGGCCTGGGCTTTCCTCGCTGATGGCGGCTAAGTCAGCTCAGCTGTGCCGGAACGCCCGCCCCCGGGCGCAGCCCTCACGCCGCCCGGCCTCCTGGCCTGCAGGTCGCACAGGTGTGAGGGCTGAGGGTGTCCCTGAGGTTCCGAGGGCGGTCACTGGGGAGCCGGGGGTCCCGGTGTCCTCGTAAGCGGAGCGGGCAGCGGCTCGGCGTCGGGGAGACGGGATAGGAGGGGCACCGAGCCTGCTGCCCGCGGCCCCCTCCAGGCCTCAGCGCCCCACCCCAGCTTCACACCTGTGAGCCCTGCGGGCCTGGAGCCGAGGCCCGAGGTGGGCGCCGGCTTGGGTGGCCTTGCTGGCCATTTCTAACGCTGTGGACACTGGCGGCCGGGAAGCGGTGCCCCTCCAAGGGCCAGGGAGGCAGGGAGAGGCCCTGGCGGCGGCTCGGTGCCCCTCACCCCTGCAGGCGCGGCCTCGCCACCCACACCACAACGCCTCGGCTGGGGCTGCAGGGGAGACAGACCGGGCGCCGCCTCCCTGCGTGGAGGGGTGTGGCCTCCCCGCCACCTGGCGCCTCCGCACCTGTGTGGGCCTCGCGGCTCCGGTGTGTGGACTAACGGGACAAGGGGCTGGCAGGGCGGCCGCAGCACAGTGGCCCTCATCGCAAGGGGCTGGGACGCCCAGGCACCTGGTGACTGCTGGGGCGGCCGTGGTCTGAGGTGGCCCGGGGGTAGCTCGGACATCACCGAGTCCCGCACAGGAAGTCCTCCCTGACACCTCCGACAGGCCCCCACTAACACGACCCTTCGTCTCCCTGGGCCCTGCCCCGCCTGCCGCTGTCACGTGACCGGTCATCTTGCGTGTGACTGCTCATGCCGGGCAAGGGCGCCGAGTCTTGCGTTGCAAACCTGCTCCGGGACTCCCGCCGGCAGCGAGCAGACCCCAGATGGGCCAGACTGGAGGAGCCCGCAGAGCGGCCAGAGCGGGCAGGGCGGGGTCTGCGCACAGCGTCAGGGGAGCCCAATGCACGAGGCAGCGCAGGGCCAGAGAAGAAAGTGGCCGCCCAGTCAGCAGAGGCTCGGTGTGTGCAAAGGAGAGGGGAGTGCACGCTCCGGGTCTGAGGGGAGGGCGGCCCAGGGGAGACCGCGAGGGGCTGGGCAACCCCAGGCAGCCAGGGATGCCAAGAAACCCACTTCCCAGCGCCCGCCACCTGGCGGCGGGAAGCGGAACTGCAGGCTGTCTTCCAAGGGCGGTTTTGGCAGGAGCGTGAGGTTGTTCAGGGCACCTGGGGGCCAGTTTCTAGTTTGCGAGGATCCGGGTTCCGCGGGGGAGGGCGGCTGTCGAGGGCCTCCCGCGAGGCTTGGTTCCAGGGGTTGTGAGAATGAAGACGGCAGCTCGCATGCCAGGCCGGGCTCAGCCATCTCCCGGGAGACCTGTCAGCTGCTGAGGGGAGACTTGGGCTGGCTCACCCAGGAGGGGGTGTCTGGGCCACAGTGCCGACAGCAGCCCTTGCGACTTCAGCTGTCCAGCCGCAATACAAGCCTGCCTTTGTCTCCGCTCTGCACAAGTAGGACCTGCCAAGGCAGCGCTTAGCAAAGCGTCTTTATGCACACACAGGTGCACACAATCCCAGGTGCATGCACAGACACCCAGGTGCACACACAGAGGTACACACATGCCCACGTGCAGGTGCACATGTGCCCAGGTGCACACGCACACAGGTGCACAAACACCCAGGAGCACACACAAGTGCACATGCACAAAGGTGCGCACATGGGCACACACAGCTGCACAGACACACGAGACACACATGTACATGCATTTGAACTGCACACGAATGTGCACACACATGTATGTACATCCTGGCAGGGCTGGTCCATGGAGCTGGCCTGAGAATGACATCAGGTCCCAGTCAGCGTCAGACTGTGTAAAATAAGACACTAAATATGGCGCCTCGACCGTGTGTTCCAGAAGCAGAGCCGTGTGCAGAGGTGACTATGGCGGGCGTGGAGGCGTGGGGGTGGCCGGCGCATGTTCTGGCTGCCTCAGCACGGGGCTGCTGGGCCTCCACAGCCCTGCACGTCAGCACATTTCACAGGAGGGGAAACTGAGTCCTGGTTGTCCCTGGCTGCTGGGCCCACAGCTGGCAGGGACAGAGGGGGTCGCTCACACATAACTGGCCCTTCTCTCACCTCCCTGCAGCCCCACCTGTCACTCAGGTACCTGCGGCAGCCGCAGCCCGACTCCCCCTACCTCCCCCAGCACTCGGACAGAATCCAAACGCCCTTGAAATTGAGATGTTTCCATTCAAATCCGATTCTTGAAGCCACTGTACATCCGGGACGGGCAAAATGAGTTTAGCTAAAGTGAGAGATGATTGCAGCCATCACTCACTCCTTTAACCGCCTCGCCTGGCCTGCCGGCGTCCAGCCCTGGCAGACTCACGTCTACACCGCTCTCTGCGGGTTGGCGCTGGCCCAGCTCCACCAGGCGCGGCCGAGTGTCCAGCCCTCCCCGCCCGGACGGAGAGTCGGGGGCAGCTACCTGGCCACAGCAGCCGGCACCAGTCACGCAGAGCTGCCTAGCAGGCCGGGTCTCGGCCAGCACCCCTCACCCCATGTCACCCCCACTGTCTGCTCAGCCTGGGCTGCCCCTCAGCCCCGCAAGGCCCAGCTGTCCATCAGGCCTGACCACCAGTCCCTTCCTGGGGGCTCCCTCTGCATGGAGCTCCCCTCCATCAGGGGAAGGAGAGGCCACGTCCAGCCTCTCAGTGGGACCAGGGAGGATGGAGGTCGCTGGGGCCTGTCCGGCACAGGTGACCCCCACCGACCAGCTGCCGCAGTCCCAGCCCGTGGTGTCCCTGATACCTGACTGTTCTGTGGCCGCAGCTCGGAAGGCTTCTCAGCATCAGTGGCTCTGCTTAAATGGCCAACGCCGAAGGCCACTGGCTGGGACTCCTTGGGAGTCCGGCTGTCTGGCACAGGACTCGCCAGCGTGGAGCCTGGACACTGCTCCTGAGCAGGAGGTTTCTCATCAACAACCAGTGTGGACATGCCCTGCGGGCGGCCCTGGCTTAGCCCTGGGCCCGGTGAGGGTGAGCAGTAGCTGGCGGCGCCATCACAGCCCCCGAGGCCAGACAGAGCCCACCACGCACCTGGAGGCGAGCGGCCAGGGCCACGGCCCCTGAGGCCACATGGACAAGACCTTCCGGGCTGCGGCCACGGAACAGCCAGGTATCGAGACACTCTCCTGGGCTGGGACCGTGGCTGCTGGTCGGTGGGGTCACCTGTGCCGGACGGGCCCCAGCGACCTCCGCGGTGGCTGCCCTTTGGGCTGTGGGCTGTCGTCTCCGCCCCTCAAGGGATGACATGTCGCGGTGACCTCTGGCCCGGCTGTGACCGTCCTGCGGGCTGTCGGCTGGCTCTGGCCCCGGCCCCCGAGGGAGGCCTTGGTGGTCAGCCACGTAAAGGGCACGTCCCCTTCCAGGGACTCAGCATCCGTCTCGTCACTGGCCTCTGGGCGGGCCCCCGGGCCTCCTGCTGAGCCGCCCTGGGAGAGGTGCGGGTTGTGGGTTGCATGTGAGAGGGCTGGGCGGGCCTGGGGGCGCACGGGGGGACCCCCTCGAAACCCCGCTCCACCTGTGTACCTGCCTGCACACCTCCCCGGACAAGGACAACCTCCTCACAGTCCCTTCTGTCCTAGCTCTAGCTCCTCGGGAAGCGTCTCGAGAACACGCTTCTCCCGCGGCGGCACCTCTGTGTCTTTGTTTGCTGATGAATCACCTGCCAGCTGCACCCCTGAGAGCTGCTGTCCCCCGCCCCCCCATAATTATTTCCCCGATACTACATGATCCTTAATTACCTCTCCATCGATTTCTCTCCCCGCGAGCTGGTTGCCGCGAAGGTTAAGCTCAAGGCTGATGGAAAATCCAATCCGACTCACATTCCCCGGCCCCGCTAAGGGCGCCGATAGACAAAGTGTCACCAGGGCCTGACGTCACACGGCAGAGGCCAGCGGTGCGGGTCAGCGTGCTAAATGCTGACCACGGACCAACATTGGAAAACACTAGCCAGGAAGGGCCATGGGAGCTGAGGGCCTGGGGAGAGGGCAGGGAGGAGGGAGAAGGGAAGAGAGGGAGGAGTGGGGAGGAGGGAGGAGGGGGGAGGACGGGAGAGAGGAGGAAAGGAAAGAAGGAAGGAAGGAGGAAAAGGAAGAGGGCGGGGGAGGGAGGAGGGACGTTGTCGCTCGGCCTGCAATGGAGACAGGTGGTTTCTGCTCGTGATGTTTGGTGCCTGGGCCTGAGGTTTCCAGGACAGAGCTGGACCCGAGGCAGGAGCCCGCTCTGCCGGCTCTGGGCTCCCTCGGGCCTCGGGACGGTCGCCAGGCTCTCGGGCTCCTGGTGCGTCGGGCCTGTGGGTGCCCCAGTGGCAGGCCCAGAGAGGGGCAGGCCAGCGCACAGCCGGCCCCACACTTCCTCAGGCTGAGTCCCCACTGCCCACATGCTCGGGCTCCAGGGAGGCAGCAGGGGCCTCAACACAGACCGCGCACAGCAGGCCCACGAGGGAGAGACCGGGCACGTGTGACGGGGCATGTGCGTGCCTGGCGTGCACCCTCGAGGGTGTGCAGTGCACACGCATGGGCACACATCAGTGTGTGCACGCATACTGGCACATGTGTATACACACATCTCTGCAGCACATCTCCACGTGCGTCTGCATGACGCCATGCGGTGTGAGGGAGGTGCCTGCGAGGTTGCATGTGTGTGCACGCGTGTGCAGCTGTGTGTGCACGGCCCAGCTCAGGTGCAGCCTCGGGGGCTGACCCCGGGGGCTACATTTGTCCAGCGTCTGGACGCGTCTGCAGAGACGCCCGTGGCTGGAATCGGTGAGCCGGCTCCAGTCTTCCGGTCCTTGCCCGGCAGGAGGCACCACCCAGGGATTAACGGCATCTCTGTCACCTCGCCCCGAACTGCTTTACAATAAAAGATAAAATTATTGTATGCAGACCTCGAGTTATTCACTTTCATCGCTCAAAAGTTTTTATGGCTCTAACGTATGGAAGCAGCGCCCATGGCCCATAATCCTTTAAAATGAGAAATCATATATTTTTCTCCTGACGATGAAAGGCTGGGCTGGGCGAGGAGCGCAGAGCGAGCCGGTGACCTTCCCGCAGGCTCACGGTGAAGGTCACTGGTTCTCTGGGAGGAAACACACATCCCAGGACAGGTGCGCTGAGGTGGCCCAGGACGGGTGCACTGAGGTGGCCCAGGATGGGTACACTCAGGTGAGACCAGACAGGTGTGCTGAGGTGGGCCCAAGACAGGTACCCTCAGGTGGCCCAAGACAGGTGTGCTCAGGTGGGCCTGAGTGAGGCGTGTTGTGGCCGAGCGCTGCTGAAGTGCACTCCAAGCGAGCCAGCCCTGGCGTGTGTGTTCCAGGTCAGAGCAGCAGTTACACGCGCCCTGCTGACCACTGACCGGGGGCTGCCTCCGTGGCCCCGCTGAGGATGGGGCACCAGCGCCGCGTCTGCTCCAGGCTCACTGCGGCTGCGTCCTTGGGGCCCCGCGGGCCCAGCACGCGGACAGGCACAGGCCAGCTCCGGACATGGCACGGCCCCCTCACTCCCGAGACCCCAGGCAGCCCCCAGACCCAGAGTGAGCCCGCTCCCCTCTGGCCACAGAGCCGGCCACCACTGATGGACGCCGGACTCACGGGGTCACGGCCTCCCCGGGGTCTCGGCCTCCCCAGCGCTCTGCTCAAGCCGCTGGCCCGCAGCGCCCCCACAGCTCTCCATTACCGAGAGCACAGCTCAGACCCCGGGCCCCGCCCCGCATGCACCCGGCGCCCCAGCTCCAGGCATCCCTGGGGGCCTGGCACTCCGGGCTGCCCGGCCGGGTGCCCAGTGGGCGTCTCTCCAGTGTGCCCCCAAGGCCCCTGAGTCGGTGGAGCTGCTTGGGTGCTCCCCTCAGCGCCCACCTCCCAGGAAGGGCCGGACCTCGGCAGCGCCTGGACCTCAGCTCCTGGAGCCCCTGGGAAGCCAGGGCCTCTGGAGACCCGGGGCCCGGAAGGGGCCGGCTGGAGCCTCTGGGGCCTCAGCCCGCCAGCCAGGCCTGTGGGGGAGGAGCGGGCTCACCGTGGGGCCAGCAGAGGCAGCTTTCTGCTCCGGCTCCCCCAGCCTGGGCCTGCCCGGCTCTAGGCAGTCCCGCTCCCTTCTCTGCTGCGCACACCGTGCCAGCCCTGGGCCGGAGGATGACGGCCATTTCCTTACCTGACAGCAGGTTCATTCCGCCCGGGGTGCAGCTGCTCCCCTGGTGCTAGTCTGCACCCCTGGGTGCTGGCTGTGCTGGCGGCTGCATCCCTCTACACACCCCTCCACCCTGCTGATCCAGGTGCAGGAGCGGGGGGGCACGGGGCAGGTCTCCATGATCTGCGCAGACGCTAGCGAAGCCCTGGCCCTGGCGCCTCGGTGCGTTTCAGGCTTTTATTAATCTGTGCGTCAGACAAACATGTACATGGCAGGCGGGGTGCCGGCTGAGGAGTGGGGCCAGGAGGCTGGTAGGCCTCTTAGCTCCGGCGAATCTCACTCCCTGGGCCACTGCTGCCTGCTTACTCCACCTCCTGCTCTGGCGTCCCCGTGACCTGCCCTGATAGCCCCGTGTCTCAGCCCAGGTGCGCCCACCTGCGCACGCCACACCCCGCTGCAGGTGCTGCCATCAGCACGCGTGCAGGACGCAGGTGTCCATCATCACACTAATGGCGGGAGGGCGGAAACGCAGATCATTCTCATTTACTTGCACCAGGGCGCTTGGCGGGTGTCAGCCCCAGAGCCTGCTGCGCCCCAGCTGCAGGCAGACCAGAGCAGAGGCTGCGGTTCCAGCCCCAGGGCCGGTGGGTGCTCAGCAGACAGCACCCGGCTGGGGCACCCCAGGGCACGCGTGGGCCAGGGCTGAGACGATGTGCCCCAGGAAGGAAGGCAGTGGCCTGGAACTAGGGCACAGAGCCCTCGCGTCCCCAAATCTAAGTTGGGATGGAGGCCGGGAAAGACAGGGAGGGGCCCCCTCTGCGTCCTGACCTGTGAGCCGGCCTCGGCCAAGCCGCTGGGCCTGCCTGGACGCCCCAGGCAGAGGGGGGGCCTGCCCAGCCTCAGTCAGCGCCGGCTCCAGGCCCAGAGCTCCACCTCGGCTGGTGCGCCAGGTCCAGGCTTTGGACCTGCAATAACCAGGAATAAAACTGGGTTTTATGTTTGGCATTTTTCTCAGTTTCAGACGGCAAAGATGAAATAACCCTCAGGCGTTTTAGCTCCCCCTCTCCCCCCGTGCCTCCAAGCACTTTCTGCCATTTCCTTCGCGTCCTCCATTTAAAGGCGGGCTCGGTTTTCCAACCAAGTTCCCAGGGGCCCCGGGCCAGCCCCAGTTCTCCGAGACCACAGGTGTCCCCAGGGCCACCCTCCACCCCGCCACCGTCCGGGCCCACTCGGCCCCCAGTTCCTGGTCTGGGTTTGGGCTTTTGAGTGTTCCTTTACAGGCAGGGGGTGTGCCGTGACAGGTCACCCCAGCACCAGTGACCTGAGGCCGCACCCATCTGGCTTCGTTCTCTCAGTTAGAGATGGCGCTTCACTGTCGGTGACGGCACACCCTCGCCTGCGGGCGAGTCGAGCAGAGCCCAGGCAGCTGCCGATGCCACAGTTCAAGGCCAGAGCTGGACGTGAGCCCCGTGGGCTGTGGCCCTCTGGGGTCCCCCTCCCAGGCTCCCTACTGCCGGCCCAGCTTGGAGCCCAAGGAACCTCCTTCCGCTGGGTCTTCTCAGAGGTGATGACCGGCGCGGTAGCTGAGCGCTGCTGCTGTTAGCGTGTGACTGGGCAAGGACCCGGCCAGGCCGAGGCGCCCGACTGCCCGAGTTGGGGTTCACACGGCCTCGCACGCGGCGGGCACAGCTGCCTGGGGGAAGTCACGAGGCTCCTGGGGCGGGAAGAGAGCCATGGCGACAGGGGATGCTCCTGATGTCGTTTTGGGGCCCGTGTGTTTGGGAAGTGGGGTTCTTGGGTTTGCTCTGGGGAGGGTTCTCCTGGAGGCAGGGCGCTGCTTATGTCAAAGAGCAGGCGTATTGGGAAAAGGGACAGCGAAGTAAAAGACACTTGCACAGGCACGAGCGGGCAGGAAGAGCAGCCCCTAAGTGGGGCAGCGGCAGGTTTTAGCAGCTGCTTTTGGTAGGGAAGGGCTTGGGGGAGGTTCTACAAACAGAGGCCCCTGGAGACACTACAATGGGCTCTGGAGACAGAGCTCACGCTCCTGTCTTTACTTCTGGTCTGACGCTCCCCACGGCAGTCAGGCACCTGCTTGGATCTGATGCTTTGTGATCTAGGCGGTGGGGTGGTGCCCGAGGGTCTTAGTTCATGTAGTTGGGTTCATGGCTGTTTCTCCTTCTACCCCCTCCTCCTTGCGGGAGCCAGGGCTCTGGTCTCAAGGCGCCTCCTTTCCAGTTGCTGTATTCTATTTTTTTTTTAGATTTATTTATTTATGCATGCAAGAGCTGGGGTACAGGCCAGAGGTGTGGGGAGGGGGTGAGAGGATTCACCAGAGACAGAGTGGGGAGCAGAACAGGCAGATCCACTGAAACACACCACTGAGGGGAGCAGTGGGGAGGCAGGGGAGGTCTGCTGCGCCCTGTGGGTCCCCTCCCTGGCCGGGGATCGAACTCATGCTGCAGTGCGGCGGATGCTTCACAGTGCAGCACTCAACCTGCTGCGCCACCAGGGAGGCCCTGGGAGAACCTCAATGCAAACCTGGTTTTTAATTCATCTGTACATGATTTTTCTCTCTCGGAGTTTATATGTTATTTTCTCAAAAGCCTTGGATTTCGTAAGGCTGTGTTAGGTGTGGGTGCTCAAAAAATATATTCTATTTCCATTTTTAAAGCTCTGTGTCTCTCATTCTGGAAACTTCTTTATATTTTTCCTCTGCTATTTCTAGCGTCATTTTCTTGCACTTCTCAGGGTCCTGTACGCTTTATTTTTCTGGAGCAATTTCTCCATTTGATCTTCCAGTCTTCATCCTCAATTTTTGTTTCAGTCATGTTATTTCTAAATTCCAAGAGTGTGTTTTGGCTCTCTGATTGTTCCTTTTCCTTTTTTAAAGATTTATTTATTTATGCACGCAAGAGCTGGGGTACAGGCCAGAGTCAGAGGGTGAGGGGATTCACCAGAGACAGAGTGGGGAGCAGAACAGGTGGATCCACTGAAATACACTGCTGAGGGGAGCGGCAGGGAGGCAGGAGAGGTCTGCTGCGCCCTGTGGGTCCCTCCCTGGCCGGGGATCGAACTCGCGCTGCTGTGCCACGGATGCTTCACAGTGCAGCGCTCAACCCGCTGCGCCACCAGGGAGGCCCTCTGACCGTTTCTTTATCATGTTCATGCTTTCCAGATAAAGGTGTCCCCCACTCTCCCACACACTCCTCTCTCCCACCCTGCTCTTTGCTTCACCTGGGCCCATTTTCTTACAGCTCTGTTCCTCCCGGGGCGCTTGCTCAGAGCTTGAAGCAGACCAAAATACTCCCCAGAGGAGCCAGTTACTCTCTGGCACCACCAGCCCGAGTTCCCCCTCCTCACCGCCTCCCCGTCTTTTGGGGTAACTGCACCAAAGACCGCTGCCAGCCCGGGAGATGGCAGACGAAAGACTGTTCTTCTCTGCAGCCCGTCGAGTGTTCTAGATGATGCTCTACACTTCCTGTGCCAGTCAGCAACGAGTCCTAAGGGAAAGCAAGGAGGCAGGGCAGAGGGAGCTGACACACGAGGTCCTTGAGTCCTCATTTAGGACCGCTCTTCTCTGCATCCCACGTCTGAATGGCCCAGCGGGCCCCTCCAGGACCCGAACAAACCAGTGTGACAGGTCGCTCTGTTGGGCTGGGAAGGCAGATCAGGGAGCCCCGCCCAGCGTGAGATGCAGCTTCTGCAGGGCTGAGGCCGGCTTGCAGAGGAGCAGAGACTCGGCTTCTGCAGGGCTGAGGCCGGCTTGCAGAGGAGCAGAGACTCGGCTTCTGCAGGGCTGAGGCCGGCTTGCAGAGGAGCAGAGAC
>JAGFMF010011719.1:3575351-3593332 GCA_019455555.1 Galemys pyrenaicus | reverse complement strand
CGGCTTCTGCAGGGCTGAGGCCGGCTTGCAGAGGAGCAGAGACTCGGCTTCTGCAGGGCTGAGGCCGGCTTGCAGAGGAGCAGAGACGCGGCTTCTGCAGGGCTGAGGCCGGCTCGCGGAGGAATATAGACGCCCATGCAGCAGCTGCCGCGCCTCTGCCCTATTTCTGCCGCTGTACTAGGAATTCCGCTTTTTCATTAAATTGCCCCAAATGGAGGCTGCTCTCTGGCGTTGCGGAGCTCACTCTCTGGGAACCCGGCCTCGCTGGACCAGACGGTGCATCTCCGGCATCGCGAGGCCGGGACCCTGTGCCCGAGGGCGCTGCCCGCAAACCGCCTGACCCAAGCGCTGGAGCTGTGCGGGGCCTGCGCCCTCCGGTGGACTCTGCTCCCCAACAAGCCCGCACAGGGCGCATAGAGCAGAGACCCTGTTGGCTCCCGGAGCCGGAGGTCGGGGGACTCTCGCGGCCGAGCAGCCCCCACGTCGGGGATGCGCACCCCGGCGGCCCGATCACGTCTCTGTCCAGAGGACATGGCAAGAGCGCACATTAAGGGCTGACCCCTAACCTCGTTGGACTTGGCAAACCGACGAAATTTCAGTCTGGTGATTGCTTCCCACCAGATGCCCTCTCTGATGGGAAAAAAGGGCTTTCCCGGTCATTACAGCCAGCATATAAATGGAAATAAAAAGGCATCATTCGCTTCCTTCTCTGAAGCATCACGTAATGGGAGCTGGGGCTGCTTCCTCACGTCCTCTGTTACAAACCCTTCTGGATGCAGATTTTGAAGCAGCATCTGCGCCTGGAGGATTCCTCTGGCTGCACCAACATGGGCGCTTGGTTTCCTTCAGGTTCGTTTGCTGTTTGGGAAAGCCCTCGCTCTTCTGAACACACGGCCTTGGGAGACCCGCTAGTGCCTCCCGCTAGCGTACTGAGCTGCAGAGGCCAAGCAGAACCACCAGGGTGCGGGCAAAGAGCTGAAATATGGGGCGCTGCCACCGCGCTGTTCATCTTGCACCTGTGCATTCCCACGGCAGACGTGCAAAGGACGGATTTGTTCTTTGATTTGCACTAACTTTAATCTTTTACATCGCTGTTCATTTTGCGGCAGTATATGACGCTCCTTGCAGAGGTCTCCATGGCCCCTGTGACCATCACCAACATCCCTCATGCTCTTCCCTCCTCTGCCTTGACCCCCTCCCTCCCCTGCCCCTGCTAGAGGCCTAGGGTCTAGGGTAGCCTGCTAGTTTTGTCTTTTTCTTGACCTTTTGTTTGGTTCCCCTATATTCCACCTGGGAGCGAGATCACCCTGTATTTCTTTTTCCTTCTGACCATTTCACTGAGCACATCCCATCCAGCTCTGCCCGTGTTGCTGCGAATGGTATCAGTTTGTCTTTTTGATGGCCTAGTAGTATTCCAGCGCACACCTGTGTTTGTGTAGGAAACACAGTTAAAAGACCCCATGACATAAACCTCACAAACAGCATTGAGGACACATCTCCAGAAGCAAAGAAAACAAGAAGGTAAACACATCAGACTAAAAAGCTTCTGTACAGCAGAAGAGACAGAAACCAATACAGAGACACCCCACAGATTGGGAGAAAACATCTGCATGCCACATAAGCAATAAGGGATTGATCACAAAGATCTACAAAGAGCTCACACAACTGAACAGAAACGAAGCAAACAACCCAGTCAAAAAATGGGCAGAAGAGCCAGAAAGACACTTCTCCGGAGAGGAAGTGCAGATGGCCAATAGGCGCATGAGAAACAGGACATCATGTAGCAGCAGGGGAATGCTAATCAAAACCCAGCTCCTCTCTAGTCTGACTACCCGGGGGGCCCCTTGTCAACTCAGCTAGGCCCCCCCATGAGGCCTGTGTCTCCGCCGCCAGGGCCTGCAGAGCGTGCCTTGGTAATTGTGCTTAAAAATCCACATTAGCACTTTGCTCTGGATGATGGAGGAGAGAGAAATCTGTGGGCTTAACCCTCGGAGGACACCTCCTGGGTGAAGCCTGTCCTCATGCATTTTGTATCACGCTCACAGACTACTTCTAAAACTGGAAAAATAATGTAAAGCCTCTGTATAATGATATACTCTGCAAATAGGAAACCAGCCACGTGCAGTTGCGAGCAGCGTCAAAAATACAGGAAGGCTCCATGAGACAAGTTATTAATTTTTATTTCTGGAAAGAGGGAAGACAGGGCTTTCTTTCCTTGATTCCTTCTCCTTCTCCTCATGTTCCAGATTTGGTGGTAATGAGCCTGCCTTTTGTTTCTGGTGTCAGTTTCGTTTTCACGTACGAAAACAGAGGAAGTGTAAGTCAGTGTCATAATGAGGCCAGAGTGTCTGCCAGCAGGCCTGGGGCTGCAGCCCTCTGGGCTCTGCTGCTTCTTGCTGTGACCCGGAGGGGGTCGCCTGAGCCTCACCCCTCCCCTGGGCTGTGCCGGGAGCACCCCATCTGGGGAGTGGTTGTGGGTGAGGCACTCAGACTGGCCAAGGGAAGTCTCTCCTTTGCATTATGATTGATACTTTAATGATATTATCGATTGAGCAGGTCTTGCTAATAGCCCCAGGGATAATGCCGATAACTGCAACACCGGGGAAGGCTGATGACCTGCATCTCAGAGAAAGCAGCTTCTCTTCCTAGACCGTGTTTCTGAGAGCTCGGAGGGAGCGGCTCTGTGGACCAGCGGGTGGGAGAGCCACCCCACCCTCTGCCTGCATCCAGGCACACAGCAGGCATCTAATAGATGTGCACTAAATGAATCCCAGCCCAGCAGCCACGCAACAGCCACCGTTGTGCTAGCTGACGATGTTGATGGGGGCTAATTACATTGTCCATCTGGACACAATCTCGCTGTTGGGGTGTCGCCTCCCCCCTCGCTCAGCTGTGGCACCCTTTCTTTTTTTTAAATAGACTTATTTATTTGTGCACACAAGAACTGGGGTACAGGCCAGAGATGTGGGGGTGAGAGGAGTCACCAGAGACAGAGTGGGGAGCAGAATAGGTAGATCCACTGAAACACACCTCTGAGGGGAGCAGCAGTGGGTGAGGCAGGAGAGGTCTGCTGCGCCCTGGGGGACCTCCCTGGCCGGGGATCGAACTCCTGCTGCATTCGCCGCCCCACAGTGAGCTGCTTAAACCATTGCACAGGCAGTGTGGGCCGTAACCATCCATGGAGCGCTCTCGGGGACGGATGGGGGCTTGTGCCCTCGCATGCTTTGGAGGGGCTGGGCTCGCAGGTGGGCTGAGCGGGCAGAGGTGGCCCCCAGATGCGGCAGGTGGGAGAGCAAGGGCCCCCCAGGACTTTGTCTCGGGAGCCGGCTCTGTCCCCTCTGGGGCACAGGGCACCAGCGTCCAGGCTTAGGGTGGCAGGACAGGTGCTTCTCACATCATGATATCCCGACCCACCACGTGGCCAGAGAGACTTCAGGGTGCCAGAGGTCCTTGCAGAGACCAAGCCCCCCTTTCTGCTGAGCGGCTCACACAGTCCGGGTGGTAGGGCAGCCGAATCCCCCTGACGCTCGATTCTGCTGAAGACAACACGCGTTCCTGTCCGAGGAGCGGCCTTCTGCACCCCCCGGTCTCAGGCCTCGGGTCTGAGCCCCAGGAGCTCAGCGGGCATAGTGGACACTGAGCTTCATGCCCGAACCAGCAGCCGTCCTTCCGCAGCACCCCGGAGAGGTGAAGCATCCCGGCCCGCGCTGTGCGGCCAGGTGGTGGCCGGGCCCTGAGGGGACGGTGCCTTGTTGGGGAAGCAGTCGAACCAGCCGGTCTCATGCACTTTTCTTGCAAAAAGCACCTGCTCCTTAGTGGGTCTTCGGACCAGAAGCCCGGGGGGATTTTGGGGAGCGTCTCCCATAAAGACAGGGCTCCAGCAGCTCCGGGCAAGTCCTTAGGGTCAGCAAGAGGTGGGGGGACGCGGAGGTCGGGGCTGCTCCGGTGGCCTGGACCCCCTTAGGGACGGTGGCGTTTCTGAAGCCGCACGGCAGAGCCCGGCTCTGTGGGTGCCTGGCTGGGCTTGCGCGGGGTCCGTGGAAAGGCTCGGGAATCATGTCTCAGTGAAGCGGAGAAAGGAAGCACCTCATCTTCTGCCCCCAAGTCCTCATTCCCGACTAACCACGGTGACGACGACTGCACAAAATAAGCACAGAAACAATCAGAACAGAAGTCGCCTTGGTGCAGGTGGGATGCGCCGGCCGGTCCAGGCACCTGCAGCCTCTGTGCGCCCAGCTGGAGGCCACATCTCCTCACCTGGTCACCGCTCTGTGTCATCAAGCCCCCAGGGCACCCCGAAAGTCCTGAGCCAGGTGGAGGGGTGGGGCAGGAAGCCCCCCCATCAGGAACTACTCTGCGTTCACAGAGGCCCGACGCAAGGAGGACCCTGTCTGGGGTGCTGCTCCCCAGCCCAAAGTGCACCCCAGCAAGCTGCACCTTGGGGGGGGAGGAAAGGGGGTTAAGCGGAGAAAGGACACCCCACACGCTGACGGTCAAGGCATGGAAAGCGCTTTAATGACAACGGGCACCACAGTATAAATAAATATCTCCTTTCCGTCTATAACATGTGCTAGAAATTTCGAAAAGGTCCAGCTAAGGTTACGCGGCTTCAAGGACCCTGTCTTAGCTACTGATTTTAGTAATTAAAAAAATAAAAGCAAGAAGCGTGTCTGTGTCTGGCAGCGGCTCCCGCCGGGACACCCGCGGGCCTGGTGGGCCCCGGGGCAGACCGCGACCTGGGTGCAGGGGCGGCCTGGCCTGTGATGGACACGCTTTGCGATGTGCTGCTACGCAACCAGGCTGTTGAAAACACAGTGGATTGGCAATCTAACATAGATTTTTATCTCGCGGCCCATGCTGGCACCCTCCCCAGAAAGCGCAGAACCACCGGACCCCCCTCGGTTTCCCTCCTTGCCCATTTCTGTCCGGGTCTCTGTGGGATGCCACTTCTGTGGGTGGGGCTGGCCCCTTGTGGGGCTCCACGACACAGCCCCTCCTCCGCAGCTCCCGCCACCACCTGGGGTGGTCAAGGCAGTCCCCCAGAGGCTCTGAGAGTTTCCCCTAATTGTCGAACCTGCAAATAGCAACAAGGCTGAAGGGACAGGAGAACACCCAACTCACGACTAAAAGGACAAATCAATTGTCAATGTTCCTAAGAATTCACCAAATGAATAGGAAGGTAATTTAAGTTTCATTCGATTCTCCGAAATAAACACTAAATAGAAAATCGAATGGCGTGGAGGGCACAGGAGGAGGAGGCTGCAGGGGCGAGTGGGGAAGAGGAGGAGAGACGGTCCCCTGCAGATTGCAGGCCTCGCCCCCCCCCCCCCCCCCNGCTGGCCTCGCCCCCCCCCCCCCCCCGTCCGGGGGAGGGGAGCCTGGTGGGGTGACTCCGGCCTGCCCCCCTCAGGCCCCGCCTTCATGTTGAGCTACTTTATTACAAATATAAAGAGGTGAGTCTGTCTCTTTTTATTTGTCTTTTTGCATTTTTTAACAAATTATTTTTGGTAGCTTGTCCGCGCTCTGCCACGACTCGTGAAATAACGACCTTCCCACTCTGCCCTGCCTGCTTCGCTGCCCCCAGCTCCCTGCTGGGGCTCTTCCCCTAGGATGCACCATCTCGGGCTGCTAGAAACTTGGCTAGGACGCACCATCTCGGGCTGCTAGAAACTTGGCTAGAAAAAGTCCCTTCCAGGCGAAGAGCTCGCAGGGGGATGCCCCGCGTCGAGGAAGCAAGCCCCCGCCGGGTGCCCGGTCCCCCCAGGAGCTGCGCGCCCTACACCTTGTCCTTGAGCTTCTCCAGATAGTTTCTGAGCTCCGCGGGCGCGCCCCCTGCCGGCTGGCGGCAGGCCCACTCCACGCCCTCGTCATGCTTGCCCAGGATGGAGTTCACGGTGGGGCAGCCGTCGTCAGAGGGGATGGTGGTGAAGGTGGTGAACTTCACCTTCTTCCTCTTGGAGGTGGGCGAGTGTGGGGGCTCCAGCTTCTGCTCGCGCGCCTGCCTGTCTGCCGCCCTGAGGTTCTGGCCTGGCGCGGGGCGCTGGGAGCCCCCGTTGAGCAGCAGCTGGTTGCTCTCCTCGCCGCCCCCCAGCCCGCGGTCCAGGACGGTGGTGTGCTCAGCGGGCGGGCCCCCGTCGCCCACGCTCTCCAGGAGCTCCGCCTCGTTGCCCAGCCACACCCAGTCGTGCAAGTGCGTCATGGAGGCCTGCGCCTCCAGCGGCAGCTGCTTGTGCCTGTACCGGAGCGCGAAGGCGGCGCAGTTGGCGAGGAAGACGAGGATGGCCAGGCAGAAGACGCCCAGCAGCGCGTACATGCCGATCTCCAGGTCGCTCAGGCCCCGCGGCGCGGGCACCAGGCCGTTCTCCTGCAGCCCGGCGCCCGCCCGGGGCAGGTCCACCTGGGCCGGGAAGTTGGTGAAGTCCAGGGGGATGGTCTGCGGCTGGCCCTCCCCGGGCGGCCTGCCCCCGTCGGGCCAGCCGGCCCTGGCTGCCTTGTCCTGGGCCGCCCGGGCCGTGGTGCTGGGTCTGCGCAGGGCCCCCTCCTCGCGCTCCAGGGAGGGGCCGCCGTGCGGGGGGTCCTGGCCCTCGCGCCCGGGGTCCGGGCCCCTGTGCCGCCGCTCGCTGGCGTGGTTCTCGATGTCGCTCCCTCCGCCGTCCCCTCCGGGGCTGGCGTCTGCCTCGCTGGGGCCAAACTTGACCCCGATGTGGCCGACGCCCACAGCGAGGACGCTCTTGCGCTTGGACTTCTGGCAGGCCTCCGCGATGCTCATGTCCACCCGCACCAGCGGCCCCTGGCCTTCCCCTTCGGCCACCACCACGGGCCACCGCGCAGAGCGGGCCTGGGGGGTGGACACGACGGCCTCGTCCAGGGAGGTGGCCGTCAGGGTGAAGTCCTTGGTGTCGTAGATGTCCAGGGCCGCCACGGAGCCGTCGCTGAACTGCAGCCACGTGCTGACCACGGCTTCCTGCGGGGGAGAGGCTGTTGGGAGACCCGTGGGGTGGGCGCTTCCTGGGGAGCCCACCTGGACCCTCCCTGAGCCAGGCTACAGGGGCCCCACTCAGCAGGGGGCAAATCTGGGTTGGACACGCTCGCCTTAGGGTAGCAGTGGACACTCCGGCACTCCAGCCCAGGTCTGGCCTGGACGCAGTGGATTCCAGGCTCTTCCTGCTGATGCCTGGGACCAGATTGGGGGCAGCGCTCACCTGGTCCCCGAGCTTGGGGGTGCAGTTGTGATGACTGGGGTGTTGTCACCCCAGCCTTGAAGCCGAGACTTCTCTGGCTGGGGTCAAAGGGAGAATCAGAACTTACAGCAGAGGAGGGCCAGGCACGGAGCTGGAGCTGAGGACGATGTGGGGTGGAGGGGGTGGGGAGGGCATGGGCAGGCTGAGGGAGCACAGAGGGCCCCCTGGCACTGCTGGCGACAGCAGGTACCTTGTCTACAAGTGCAGGCTCTGGAGCAGTGGGCCCCCCCCGCAAGGTAGGGGGAATCCCTCGTGCTCCTTCCTTCCCTCCTTCCTTGCCGTCCACCCCAGCTCGAGAGTGTGCCCTCACTCAGCCAATGCTTGCTGGAGTACTACTGTGCGCTGGCTGTGATGGACACCTACTGTGCACTGGCTGTGATGCAGAGGGAGCCCCTATCAAGGGCTCACCTCCTACCAGCTGGTGTTCCATGGCTGGGTCGCAGAACAGACAAGCATGCACAGCAGCGTGTGGCTGGATGGTGAGGAGGGCGGGGCAGGGCTGGCGGGCCGGACGCAGGGGCATGGGGAATGCAGACTCCAGGCACAGGGGCAGCCGCGAAGGCCTTCGGGGCCTGGGGCTGGAAGAGCTCTCTGCCCTGGAGGGGGACGGCGCAGGTAAGCAGGAGGCCTGGAGGCCTGGGGAGGAGGCCGGCGACCACCGCCCTCACGTCGGCCCTCAGGTGCACGCGGAGCATGGTCTGCGGTCTGCGGTGAGCTGGCCTCCGTGCCGGAACATGGGTGTGTCCTGCCCCTGCTGCCCCCTCCCGCTCCCCACTGCCAAGTCACCCCTGGCATCCGGCCCTACCTGTTTGGGGGACCGCAGCAGCTCGTCCGCCGTGGCTATGGCTGTGATGGTCTTGCTGTTCTCCCTGCTGGGGTGCAGGGTGGCAGACAGACCTGCCACAAGCTGGATGGCCAAGTCTGTCACCGACACCTTGTCATCTAGCACGGTCACCGTCTTCTCTGCCAGGATGGAGTCAGACAGAGGGGACAGCACCTGGGTAGGGCACACAGACAAATCCATTACATGACTCCAGGTGTGGAGCCCTTCCCAGAAACGCCTCCTCCATCCCCGATGTGCCAGAGTCTCAGAATCCAGGATGGAGGGAGGCACCTGCACCTGTTCCACTACAGACACTGGGCCTTGGTGAGAATCAGAGACCATCATGCTTCCCTCAAGACACTTTAGTCTCCCTGCTGGAAAATTAAAGTCAAAATTAACAGCCATTCTGTTTTTAAAAGAAAATGAGCCCTGCCATTCAGAGGAGGCATGCTTATACAGTGCGCAACCTGGGCAACTGCACGTGGCTGCTCACCAGACTCACGACGAGTTGCCCAAAAATGGACTGCATGTAGCCTGAATCCCATTTGATGTGCACCCAGTATTTTCAGGGGAGAAATGGATTAAAAACATTCCACTCTTCCCCCAGCTCCCAACATAATATGCCTTCTGGTTCTTCTCAGAAACCAAATGTTGGACTTCAAACAGCTAGGTGATGTGGCAGCAGTGTAGCAATCATTTTTACACGTGGTTGTGTGGATCCAGAAGTACATCCTAGGAGCTGGGGAAAGGCCCTCCATGCCCCTGCCATCTGTGCTGAAATCCCGCCTCCTCCAGGCAGACCTTTGGGTTTGCTTCTATAACACTGCAGGAGAGCGAAGGCCACAGTAACGCGAGTGCCAGGAGGGTTTTGGTTTCTCAGTCTGGGAGAGTCACGTTTACACCGCACTGGTCTATGCCTTGGGCATCAGCATCCATCTCAGGAGAAAATGGAGAGACCTTAATTGAAACAATAATTGCTGGAAAAGCCCAGCCACCCATGAGCTGTCATCTTTTTGCTGGGAGGGCGTGTAAAAAGCACCTAGTCTGTGCACCTGTGTGCCTTTTCTTGGGCTGAAGAGAGGTGAAGGGTGTTGAGAGGCTTGTCGAGAGGTTGAGGGGTGGGAAGTGGGAGGCAGGGGAGCAAGGCTGTTTCGGAGGGGGTGGAGAAGGGGTACAGCTGAAACTGGGTGTCAATGTGGAGATGCAGGTGGGATGGGCCTGGGGGAGGCGGTGGGAATGGAGGAGGCTGCAGTGGAGGAGGCTGCAGTGGAGAGTGGCCACTGTTACGGTCTCAATTCTGCTTGGAGGGAGACCGGAATTAAAAGGGCTCTGGCTCCAGGCTGTGGTGTCCCTGGAATGCCTCCACATGGGCGGGAACTGGACACAGTGGGGCCTCCCTCTTGCCTCCCCCCAAGAGGGAGGTTTTGCTCCCACACCCACAAGTGTTCCTCAGGCCACAGGCACCTGGTAGCTGTGTGCCGCTGTCCGTGGTGCTGAAGCAAGATCTCTGGGTCATCATCAGCCTCCTCCCCTTTAAGCCTGTCTGGGCCTGGGCCTTACAGGGACCACACAATCAAAGCCACAGGATGGAGGATGAAGTGTGTTCTCCCCACCCTGGCACAAAATGGACCCAAAGAGTCCAGGAAGTACACCCTGACAAAAGAGGACCACTCCGTGATCCCCTTGCTCTGTCGTGGCAGGGGTTAATGGCACAGGCTGCGAGACACATGGGCCTGGGTGCAAGGCCACCTCCATCCACCCCCACTCATTTCCTCAACATTAATTAGTGAGTGGCATGTGTGCCAGGCGCCTGGGCATAACACACTGGCCCAGACACACAGAAACCCCTGCTCCCCTGGGGCTCCCCCACCCCCACGCACGCTGGGCAGGCAAGACCCCCGGCTCCAGCCTCCTACCTGGATGGTGGTCATCCCAGCCTCCCGCCCGACCAGGATCCGGCTGTCCTCAAGCGTGGCCACCTGCGGTTCCTCCAGCTTCATGAAGTCGGCCACCAGGTGGGTGATGTCCACCTGCCAGTCTGGACTGAGCAAGTGGCTGGGAGGTTCCCAGGGGCCGGCACCCTCAGCCACGAACTGTGTGAGCACGCGCACTGTGGCACGCTGGTACTGCAGGGCACAGCCCCGGCCCCGCCGCTCGTCCTCGTCCTCGTCCTCGCTCTCGCGTGTGGGCCTGAGAAGGGAGGTGATCTCAGCTCCAGAGAACAGGTCGAAGGGACTCTGATCCCCAGAAGCTGCTTTGGGCAGCTTCGGGCCACCAGGCACAGTGGCTACACTCACAGATTTAGAGCTAATTTTGCTGCACAGTCACATGTGCTAGTTGATACTATATCGAACAGCATGGTTCTAGAACATCCCACCACTTCAGGAAGTTCTGCAGGGCAGAGCTGTATTTCACTCTGGACACATGCCAGGTCCCATTCTGAGCTCGCACATCATAAGCTCTTCTAATCTCATAATGCTGAAGCAAAACTTGACGACCCCCATCCCTCACCTCTTACTGGTCACGATGGGGACCCTCCAGCCTTTAATCTGATTGAGCTCTGTGTCAGAGACCTCGATCTGCAGCGGCAAGCGGGGCACCCACACAGTGATGTGCAGCGGGGCATTCAGGTACTGGTACGTGAAGTTCACCACCACATCCGCCTTGCCTTTCATCTCCTTGCCGTTGACAAAGATGTAGTCACAGCGTTCAGACACCTGCAGGGACAGAGAGGGGATGAAGAGATGCTCTAGGAGCCCTGGAGGCCACTTCCCCCCGCGTGTCCTTTCCTCTTGCAAAGCACACACGTTCAGTGCAGGTTCTTCCCAATGCAGAGCCTGAGGCAAGGATTCAGTGCAGCTGGTTTACTTGGGAGGTGGCCCCACAAAGCAGAGTGAGGGAGACAGGAAAAGGAAAGACCAAAACAAAGGTGCATTTTTCACTGGCTGTCGTGACCACTGGGCTCTGGGGGGTCATGTGCAAATTCTACAGAATCATGCACCTGAAGACACGAGACAGCAGCATTATCTACAGCTCCTGTCTCTGGCTGAGGATTGCCCTGCATGCTTGCGCCCCTGGCTCCCAGGCTAGGATGCTGGTCCATGGCATCTGAGAAGACCCTGGATGGAGCAGACCGCAGAGAGCAGCTGGAGGTGGGATTTGGTGCAATCACGAAGTGGACTTGAACTCACATAGAACTACAGCTGGGACTGAGAATGTGACGTGGGCATCAGAGAGGCCACATGTAGGCCTCTGTCTTTAGCATCTGAGGTCCACGGACTCACATGGCCCCTCCTCTCCAGCAGGATCCTCAGACTTCTATTCCCACACTCTCCCCCAGCACAGACCGGATGGATTTCCAAAACACCTGTCTTCATACTTGCAGTTCCCCTGATCCAGATCTGTCTGGTTTCATTCAAGGGCTTCTGGGAGGAGCCCCACCATTCTAGCATCGCTATTATGTTTGTATTATAACTGTTCATCCCATGCACGAATGGCAGATTCACATTAGGGGCTAAGTTTCCTTCCTGCATACTCCTTCTTCTCTTTCCCCATCTGTAGATGATACCAGAGGTAACAAACATGGACCTTGACTAATCACAGGTGCTCCCAGGAACCATGAACAGAGGACTTGGAGACCATAAGCCTCTCCACCAATGTCTTGGCAACACTTAAGATGCTGGAAATTAGACTGGGGGTATGTTCTGCTACCTGAGTGAAATGAAAACTGAAAATAGAAATCTAGTTGGGTTATAGAGAAATAACATCATCCATCTTACATGGTCAAGTTTATGAAATGTGATTTTAACTGGCCCCATGAGTCCATATCCCCTACACTATGAAATTCTCAGAGCCAAGAAGTATGTGTTTTTCATCTTTGATCTTTTGGCTCTTATGACAGTTACTCATGAAGCAGGAGCCTAGCCAAATGGATACTGAAAAGATGGAAGGATGGGTGGATAGATACATAGATAGATGGATGGAGGGAAGGAGGGATGGATGAGTGGGCATATGTTTATATGTATACATTGGTGGATGGATGGATGGAGGGAGGGAGGGAGGATGGATGGATGATGGGTGGATGGATAGAGGGAGGGAGGATGGGTAGAGGGAGGGAGGGAGGAAGGATGGATGGAGGGAGGATGGATGGATGATGGGTGGATGGTTGGATGGATGGAGGGAGAATGGATGGAGGGAGGGAAGATGGATGGATGGATGGAGGATGGATAGATGGGTAATGGATGGATGGTTGGGTAGATGAATGGATGGGAGGATGGATGGGTGGGAAGATGGATATATGGGTGGATGGATGGATGGGTGGGTGGGTGGATGGATGAATGGAGGGAGGGAGGGAAGATTGATTAATGGAGGATGGATAGATGGATGATGGATGAATTGATGGGTGGATGGAGGGAGGATGGAGGGAGAGAGGATAGATGATGGAGGGATTGGTGGAGGAGTGGATGGGTGGATGAATGGATGGGAGGACCGATAGATGGATGGATGGATGGGTGGCTGGATGGGTGGGAGGATGGCTAGATGGTGGAGGATGGATGGTTGGGTGGGTGGATGAATGGGTGGGAGGATGGATGGAGAGAGGATGGATGAATAGAGGGAGGGAGGGAAGATGGGTGGGCGAAGGATAGACAGGTGGATGATGGATGGACTGATGGGTAGATGGAGGGAGGATGGATGGAGGGAGGATGGATGATGGATGGACGGATGGATGGATGGATGGGTGGACAGACTGATGAACTGGGCCACCTTTCACGGAGACGTTTGCTTCAAAATAGCCAAAGACCTTGGGGGTGAAGTGAAGTGTTTGAAACTGAGAGAAGGTGGAGTCCAGAGCAGCAGGAACATAAGCAGTTAACTTGAAGGCTCCCAGGCAGCTGTCAAGCAGTGTTTCCTGACCTTTTGGGGTCACTGACTGCTTTGGGAACACACGCAAAGCTACTCCTTGCCCATCGATACTGCGTGTGTACCATTTCGGAGTTAATGAAATCACTCATGGGCCCTTCACAGAGCACTTCCCGTACTAAGCCATAATTACCAATTTGCTTATCTGTCTCCTGTCCAGACTGTGGGCTCTGGAAGGAACAGCATCCCCTTCGGGGGGTCTGTGGACCCAGTTAAATAACACCCGACGCCGAGCAATGAAATTTTCCCCTTCCCAGCTTCCGGGAGTCTTGGATGGCTACTCTGGGCCCAATTTTCATCTTCCACTCATGCTCCTGCTTGGAGGTGCAGCTGGCGAGGGCTGGGCTGAGAGAATTTCCTCCATCTGTCGGGGACAGTGGCGGGAACAGTTGGGAGGGGAACACGCGGCCGTATCTTCACACTCTTGGTCAAGAGGGGTTTCAAAATGTTTACATGCTGATTAAGGGCAGAAACCAATTTCAGTGGCTTTCCCAGCCTTGTCATTAGCATGTAAACACCGTCCTGGACCGCACAGCATTAGCATAATAGCCCAGCAAGAGGGATACCCGTAATCACTTCTTTAATCAATGTTGTAATTTACAGACCATTGACTTTTTTCATTTATTACCTTCCCGGCGCTGGTGGGAGGGAACCTAGCCACTCCAGAATATATAAATAATTAAGAGGAACACAAGGAAGGGTCGGCGTCGCGGTGCATGATGGAGTCACCGCTGCTGCTGTTCTGGAAGGTGCTGTCGAGGTCCAGGTCCGGGGCCGGTTCCGGGACGCGTCCGTCATCTCCTAAGTGGCCGCAGTGGGAGCCCCACAGCGAGCTGGCTTGTCTGCAGCGCAGCTCCAAAGCCCCATGGGGTCCTCTCAGCTCCTGTCTCTGCTCCGGTCTCTCTTCGTCCTGCCTTGTGGCGGCTGTGCATGGAGAAGCCCGCTGGCCTCTGATGCTGGAGCCTGCCGGTCGGGTGCATAGAGCTGGTGGACTGGCCACGTGGCGGACTGGAGCAGGGTGTCCTGGAGGGGACCACAGGGATTCCGGCGTGGCAGCTGGTGGTCAGTGTACAGCTCCCATGGCCACCCAGGCCCTGAAACATCCTAATGGTGTCACCCGCTCTTAGGGGAGGCTCTTTCCAGGGGGGAAGCCAAGGCATCTGCCGGTCAGCGTCGAATGTCCACTGCGACGTCTGTGTGAACCCCCGAGCCGGCAGCTTCCCCGGGGTGTGCACCAGGGAGGGCTTGTCAACACACAGACGGCGGGCCCGTCCCAGAGCCCTGTCCCAGGGCCTGGGGTGGGGTTCCATTTCCAACAGGTTTCTTTCTTTTTTAAAGATTTATTTATTTATGCATACAAGAACTGGGGTGCAGGCCAGAGGTGTGGGGGTGGTAGAGGACTCACCAGAGACAGAGTGGGGAGCAGAACAGGCAGATCCACTGAAAAACACAGCTGAGGGGAGCAGCAGGGAGGCAGGAGAGGTCTGCTGTGCCCTGAGGGTCCCTCCCTGGCCGGGGATCGAACTCGCGCTGCTGTGCCACGGATGCTTCACAGTGCGGCGCTCACCCCGCTGTGCCCCCGGGGAGGCCCGTTTCCAACAGGTTTCTAGGTAACGCTGATGCTCCGGGTCTGGGGACCACTTTGCTTCCTGACATGAGGCCGCCGCCCCTCCGTGGCTCTGTGGCCCCTGCACAGCCCATCTCGCGCGCCGCTGAGAGCATGCCACGCTTTGGGTCACACGGGACGGCCACTTCCTTCTCACAGTCCTGGGCTGGGGCCCAGGCTCGAGGTGCCAGCAGGTCTGGCGAGCCCCACCTTCTGGCTCATGGCTCGGTCTCCTTGCAGGGTGCCCACAGGGGGGCAGGGCCGGGTGCTCTGGGGTCTCCTCTATCAAGTCTCACTCATGGGGCTCCACCCCGATGACCTAACCCCCTTCCCAGTGCCATGCCCAGGGGGGCTAGTGCTTCTACCAGGAATTGGGGGCGCACAGACATTCAGCCCACGGGGACCTCTGCTGCTAGAGCCAGCCTGTCTCCATGCCGACCCCTGTGCCCGGCCGCCGCGTGGGCAGAGACACTGCAGCTCTGCCTGCGTCTCCGGGGGGCTCTCAACTCTGGTGGGCGCCGAACACAGTGATCCCCAGCCCATGCTGAGTCGGGGTCCATGGGGGGGGTGTGTGGCTGGGCACCTGCTGCCTTTCCAGGACGGCGCACATGGCTCAAAGCACAGCAGATGAGAGCAGGCTGCACGAGGCCAGACAGAGCGAAGTGAAGTGGAGCGCAGCGGCCCAAGCGTGGGGAGCCCAAGCACCCCACTGCACCTTGTGGCTCCCCGGGCCACCTACTTAGCCGCCGCTGCCGTCCTCCTGCGCAGCCAGCAGCGGGCACTCACCTTGACCACGTCCTCGGCTGTGGACTTGCACTCCACCGACTCGGAGATGTCGGTCACCGTGCCGTCCTCCTCCACCGACACCACCTTGACGGGCACGGCCACCGTCTTCCCCGTGAGGATGGCCGTGTTCAGGATCTCTGTGTCCTGCCAAAGAAGCACATGTGCCGTGTCAGGGGGCGTCTCCGTGTGAGCGGCCGGGAGACTTGAGCACCGTCCCGTGTGGACCAGACACAGCGGCACTGCCTCGGGAGGTGGCGAAAGGGTCACCTTTGGAACAGCTTCCAGGAACCTTTAGCAATTTGCTTTTGTGCCTGATGATGATGGCAGATGAGTGAAGATGAGGTATACAGGGCCTCCCTGGTGGCACAAGGGGTTGAGCACACGTGGAGCTTCCGCAGCCACTGCAGCGATCCCCAGCCAGGGAGGGGACCCACAGGGTGCAGCAGACCTCTCCTGCCTCACCCACTGCTCCCCTCAGCAGTGAGTTTCTGTCAACCTGCCTGTTCTGCTCCCCACTCTGTCTCTGGAAAATCCTCTCACCATGCCCTGTGCCTTTGGCCTATACCCCGGCTCTTGTATGCATAAATAAATAAAGCCTAAAAAAAAAAATGAGGTGTACATGCAGTGGAATACTACTCAGCCCTAAAGAAGAAGAAATCTTACTACTTGTGACATAAGGGTGGCCCTAAAGGGATTATGTTCAGTGAAACAAGCCAGACAGAGAAAGACTAGCACTTTGGGAATTTACTCAGATGTGGAATGGAAAGAGAAACAGCAACTGAACAAGCAAAACAAAACAAGCCTTTAGACTCCAAGAATAGAAAGGTGGTGGGGTGGGGGAGGGTGGGTGGAGGGCTGGTGGGTGGGTGGTGGCTGACATCCGGCGGTGGGTGTGCTGAGACCCTGTGCACTGAACCTCACACAATGTGGTCACCAATGGCACCTCAATAAAAAGAAAAAGAGAAGAAAAATAATCTAAAATAAGCCCAAACCTAAAGACAGTAAAAAGCATCTACATTTTAGTCTGCTTATGACTATCTAATTTCCAAAAATAATCATCAAAAACTATTTATCCTTCTCTTCTGCAAGTAGAAGCACGTGCCAGCTGGGTTTCGGTTGCAACAGGAAGTCTGGCGAGACCGGGTGAGATGGTGGTGGGGGGTGTGTGACACTCCAGGGGTGCAAGGTGCCCAGGCAGGGCCGTGCACCTGCTGGTACCCACAAGAGGGGCTTTGGGTCAGGAGTTGAGGGTCTGGAGATGGGGAGACCACCTGGGACCCAATGTGATCACAGGGTCTTTGTGGGAGACAGGAAGCACAGGGGGCCAGGAGACCGGAAGCCACGGAGCAAGGTGGGATCCCCACCTGGGAGACGTGGGGTCCCCTAGAAACCGAAAGGTCACAGATTCACCTCCGGGAGCGCCAGCAGGCAGCCACCTGCTTTTAGCCCCGCCAGGCTCGTTTCTGACTTCCGGTGCCAGAGATGGTACATATTAAATTGGGGTCAGTTGGTTTCAGCAGCAACAGGACACAGGTGCGTGGGGGATGCTGGTCACTCATGAGATTAGAGAAGGAGCCGCAGATGGTTCTGGAAGGACTGTCAGCCCCTGGACACCAAACTAAGACGGGCAGGGGCTTCCGAGTGAGGAGGGCTGGACGGCACTGGCCCCTCATCTCGAGGCCTCTGGGGGAGACCAGACTATGTGTGTTGTGGTGGTCTGCGTGCCCCCACTCAGGGAGGTGTCCAGTTCTGTGCAGAGGGGCGCAGCCACTGGGCATGCCCAGGACGGATGCCCTCGGATGTAGGCAGCTTGCGGAAAGCTAGGACACGTTAGAGAAGATAGTGGATGGGTCCCGGAGCGAACAAGGGTGACGGTGCCAGGGCCTGGGAGCCGGGAACCTCAGCCCCGCCTGCCGCAGCCCACACCTGGACTCCAGGCCTCGGCGCCAGGCTCTGCGCACGTCCTGCACTGGTGCCGGCTCCCGTGTCGCCCGTGACCCTCCCCTTCCTGCACGGGGGCTTCGGGGCACCTCAGGCACCCGCCGCCGCCCGGACACCCCGGCCCGGCCTAGGAGCACCACGAGAAGCAGCTCGCCCGGCTCCTCCTCCAGGAGGGCGGTCGGCAGGTGACGGGACGACCTTCTGCACTGAGCATGCGCAGCTGAGCGGTCACCCAGTGGGGCGGCGCTGGCCAGGGCCCCACGCCACTGCGGCCTCGCTCAGCCTCCGCTGGCCCCCAGCTGCAGGGGCCCAGGTCACTGGCCAGCTCTGCCCTAGGAACACTGCAGGGACCCCAAGTCCATTTCCAGCTTCATTACAGGGAGTGGGGCGAGCGCCGCCTCCACAGAGCCCGCAGGACGCCGCGGCTATAACAGCTTCATCAGAGCAGCGGCGCCGGCGGGTTAATTGGAGTTGGCTTCTAATGGTCACTGCAGACCACACAGCGCAGCGCACACCCACACACACCACAAACGCACACCACACACCCACACACACCACAAACGCACACCACACACCCACACACACCACAAATGCACACCACACACCCACCCCCCCACATACATCATACCCCCCACTCACCACAGACACACCACACACCACACCC
>JAGFMF010011719.1:3559550-3575298 GCA_019455555.1 Galemys pyrenaicus | reverse complement strand
ACAGACACACCACACACCGCACACCATACACCTACACCTCCCCCTACACAACACACACACCAGATACCAGACACACCACACCATACCACATATCACACACCCACATATACCCCCACATGTACCACAGACACATCACATCACACACCAGACACTACAGACACGCACACACCACAACATACCCACACCCACCACAGACACACCACACACCACAGACAAACCACACACCATACACCTACACCTCCCCTACACACCACACACAACAGATACCAGACATACCACACCACACACCACACACCCACACATACCCCCACATATACCACAGACACATCACATCACACACCACACCACACCCACACCCACCACAGACATACCACACATATCAAACACCCACACCTCACCCGCACACCACACACCACACACATAGACACCACCGACACACACCATAACACACATAGCCCCACACACCCCACAGACACCCCCCCACATACCACAGATACCACACACTACACCAACACCAGATACCACATACACCCCCACACACACCACAGACACACCACACACCACATTACAAACGCACACCACACACCCACACACATCACAGACACCACACCACACACCAGACACCACGTACACATCCACCACACCATACATACTCTCACACAGACCACAGACACCCCACACCTCCACACACCACAGACACCACACCCCCCACACATGCACGCTTGGTCACCTTACCACCCTCCAGGTCTAGCTGAGCGGCACTGACATGGAGGCTGCTTGGCGCCTGCTGTCTCTCACCGGCGACATCAGCCCCGGGAGCGGAGATCAGCGTCAGGTCTCCTGTAAACGGGCCACGGCGTTGGCGTCCGGACGGACGTCTGGTGGTGCAAGGGAAGGCCCCACCTGCGTCCCAGCGGGTGAGGCTGCTGTGGGGCACCGCTCTTGCACCCCAGTGGGGCCGCCTCCTCGACGGGGAACTGCATTTCATTCTGCAGATTAGGGGTTCGGTCCCCAAATCCTGGAGGCCCAAGGCCCTGCAGCACACGGGCGCCGGGTGTAGAGCAGGGGCCGAGGGACCGGGCCCTGCTCTGGGCGGAGAGGGGTGGGCCCCGGCGCGGGCAGGCCCTTCAGCAAAGTGGCCACCCTCTGACTCCAGTCGGTCTCGGCAAGAACGGGCCCATGGCCGGGCCTGACCGCCACCCCAGGCCCTCCCAGGTTCTGCCGAAACAAGGGCCTCAAAACACACTGCAGTTACTTTCCGACCCCCACGGGTGTGGGCCGCACTCCCCAAAGCACAGACCCATGCCCCCCGCTCCCCACACAACTCCAGAGCAAGCAAAGGAGAAAAGAACCCAATTAAGCAGGGGCGAGAATCCCAACAGGTGTTTCCCCAAGAGCCGAGAGGATGGCCCAGAGCCTGACACACGCTCAGTGCCCCAGCTGGACAAGGCAGCTCAGACCTGCGAGTCACCTCTGCCCGCTGCCCATGGGGACGCGCTGGAGGACGAGGAGGCCCCGGCCTCGGGCACTGTGGGTGGCGCACAGCGGGGAGCACAGAGGTTCCGGGGTTAAGGCCGGAGCTGCCCGGGTACAGCTGCTCAGACCCGTGGTGGTCTGTGCCCAGGGGGCTCGTGGCGCTGGGGCTCTGTCCCCACTGCAGGGCCCGCGCCGCTGGCCACGGGGCCTCAGTGTGGGAACAGCCCACATGTGTCGGCAGCCGGGAGGGCGAAGGGAAGCCTGCGTGCAGAAGGGGCACCCCAGCACCACACATTGGGAGAAGCTGCCATCCCACGTTGGGGGGGGGGTAGCTAGAGTGTTGTGCTGATAGGGGCTCAGGCCACAGGCCTCGGGGCATGGAGTGAGCCTCACAGAGGCAGAGGAGCTGGAGGCTGCCAGGGGCCAGGGGTGGGGACATGCGCAGGGGTACGGGGGCTCTCCACACGGAGCGCTCTGGGCAGAGGGCACAGCGTGGGCTCCAGGGCTGGCAGTGCTGGGTCCCTGGGGTCTGCCAGGGCGGTGGGGGGTCTCTGTGTTCACAGCACAGGCGCACAGAGGCGCCCAGGCAAGGGGACGCTAACTAACTGTGGCCATCTTCCCACTGATGGGGTCACATTCCTTAACTACACATGATTTCAGTACAACCATATCTCAATAAGAGTGGGGGTGGGGCAGGGGCTAAGTCGCAGCACTATGAAGCTTTTGGCAGCCACTGCAGCACGAGTTCGAGCCCCGGCCAGGGAGGGACCCACAGGGCGCAGCAGACCTCTCCTGCCTCGCCCGCTGCTCCCCTCAGCAGTGTGCTTCAGTGGATCCGCCTGTTCTGCTCCCCGCTCTGTCTCTGGTGACTCCTCTCACCTCCCGCGCCTCTGGCCTGCACCCCAGCCCTTGTGTGCATAAGTAAATAATCTTTAAAAAAATAAAATAAACTGGGGAAAAGTCCACGTCCTCTGGTAAAGTCCTCCAAGTCGGTGTTGCCACCGTGACCGAGTCACACCCCCACTTGGGCAGCGGCCGGCAGCGGCCAGGGGAGAGATTTCTGTGCGTGGACGTCCAGGCCTCTGCTTCTGCTGCTTCTCCTTGACCTGCACCCAGCACAGCCCGGAGGGTTGTGTTGTGAAAAGAATCAATAAAATAAGGAACTTAAGTTGCTGTCATTTCAAATTTGGAAAAGGCCCGAGGTCTCTTGCTTTTGACTTGTCCTCATAAATGTAAATCAGTTTGGCCATTTTCTGTATTTTTACAAATCATATGTTTAATTTTTAAACAAAAGGAGTACAGATTCCTTTTGTTGAGCCTGAAGGCTGTGAGTGGCCTCAGAGCTGTTAGGGAAACAGAAGGGGCCCAGGGGTGGCTGTTTACCTCAGCTGGGGAGCGCGCTGCCCCGGAAGACACCCCCACAATGAATGGGAGCCCCACAGGCACGGTGCCCGCTGACGCAGGTCCAGATCTCAGCGCCCTGCCCCTGGCTGCCTGCACCCCTTCCGTGCCTGGTCCTTAGCCCCCCGCGGGGCAGCCTTTGCCCTGCCACTTTGCAGGGGGCAGAAGTTCCTCTGAGCCTGGACTCTGGGCCCCACCGGACAGGGTGGGGGTGGCTGGGTCTTTGGCATCGGCACCTCCTACATGCAGGCCTCCCCTAGCCAGACTCCACGACTCACACCTGAGGCTCCTCTCTGAGGCCCCTGGGTGGGGGGAACCCTCCAAAGTCAGAGGTGCAGACAGAGCTGGGGCGCTGTGCTGGGGCCTCAGGGAGGGGGTGCAGGGAGCTGATGGAGGCCGAGAGTTCAGGTCTCCCTGCCGAAGTGGGTTAGGAGCGAGCAGGAAGTTCTGTTACCAGCTCTCTGCCGATGCCAGGGGTGGGGACCGCAGTCTCGGGCTGCTTCTGAGAATGGAGTTTTGAAAACTCAATTAAATTAATGCAAATGTTTGCAGGGAGGAGGGTGCCCGTGGTGGCCCATCAGACACCTTTCCCCGCATAGCTTCTGCAGGCGGATTCACTAGTTGCACAGGCCAGATCCTGCCCATGTCTGATTTTATATTATTTTATTATTTTTTTAAGATTTATTTATTTATGCATACAAGCACTGGGGTACAGGCCAGAGGTGTGGGGGGTGAGAGGATCCACCAGAGACAGCAGGGAGCAGAACAGGCAGATGGAGTGAAGTACACTGCTGAGGGGAGCAGCGGGCGAGGCAGGAGAGGTCTGCTGCACCATGTGGGCCCCCTCCCTGGCCGGCAACAGGGATCGAACTCGTGCTGCAGTGGCTGCGGTTTGCTTCACAGTGTGTTGCTTAACCCACTGCGCCACCAGGGAGGACCCCATGTCTGATTTTATATGGATTCATAAACCAAGAATGATTTTCCATTTGTCAAGGCTTAAAAAGAAACAACACACAACAGAGACTGTTTGTCCCTGCAAATCTCAAACAACTCGCTCTCTGGCCCTTGACAGAAAAACTTTGCTGAGCTGTGAACGAGAACACTTTCCCTAATGATGGGATGTTTAGAATGTTCCAGAAGGGCCTCTCCTTACCCTTAGTGCTCATCCTTTTTGGAGAGCCTCTGATGTCTCCCCCTTCCACCTCCCCTTCTCTGTATTTCAATGCCGCACCTTCAGGGAAGCGGCACCCTTGACTAGACTTGGGTAGATTTGCATCGTGCGTCAGTCTCTTGGGGGAGACCTGCAGCCGGTACCCAAGAGAAGCAGAGTGGCTGTGTTCAACAGGAAGAGATGTTTGAATTGGGGCTAATTTTAAGCGGCTGACCGTTTACAGAAGGGATTATTTCACGTGCCCACACAAGTCTCTGCACACACTTATATCTCCAGCAGGTGGGGAGGGAGACCTGGATGAGGAGAAGGCCCAGGGACTGGCTTTTCTGGACTCAGCGTAGGAGATAACATTGCAAACGATGCCACTGGAGAAGCATCTGCACAGATACCCTCTCCCCATCCAGCGGGGAGAATGCAGGCGGGGCCGGGATGCTCCTGGCAGTGATGAACGCAGCTCAAGGGCAGGTTCTGGAACGATCAAAAGTCCAATTTCCAAAGCCAAGAAAAGAGGAGGGCAGGACCTGGTGCTTCCGTTAGGCAAACCCTGGAGCGTGCCAGGCTGCGCCGGTTTGCCTCTTCTCCCCTATTTCCTCATCTTGGAAACGGGGCGAACCCACTTTGCTGGATGAAACTGGATACGAGGACCTCACGGCCCTGCCAGCTCAGCGAGGGGCCAGAGGCGTCCAGGGGAGGAACCCGGGCCCCTCGCCTGTAGTCCCGGGAAACAGAGGCCGAGGCTCTGAGCTCCATGTCCTCTTCCACACACCCCTAGCGCGCCCCATCTCTGGCCTGTAAGAGGATGAGTATCCAGCCGTAGCTAATCTGGGTGCTAATTTAGCAGCGCCTGGAAGTAGGTGGAGGGCAATTTAATTAGACCTTCCATTCGATCAGGAGGCCCCATCAGCAGGACCTCAGGGGGCAGGATTGGTTTTGCTTTGAGCTTTGATGCCTTGAGGCTGAACCCCAGGATGGGAGCAAGAGAGAGGGGCTGACATCATCACCCTGAGAATGGGGGGGGGGGGAAGAACTGGCCTTCCAGGGAGCGACAGAGCCCCCTCCTGAAGTAAAGCGAAAGCTTCCCCCCAGTCTTGCCCGGCGAACACCGGCCGCTCGGCAGCGAGCTCTGCTGAGACCAGGCTACAGCTCACTCTCCCCTCCCTGGTCTCGCTGCCCTGGCCTGCCTCGGTGCCAGCGGCACAGGCTGCAGCTGTGGCCCCTGGGAGGGAGGAACAGGGCAGCAGTGAGTGGGCAGCTCCCCACAATGGGGTTCTCTCTCCGCCATTTCCCCGGAGCAGAACGTTCCTGGTCTTCTGATGTCCAGACAGACAGCAGATGCCCCTGTCCCAGGCAGCATATGCGGGAAGAGGCAAGACTGGGCTGTGGGTGTGCAAACATGGCAGCACCGGAGATGCCCCGAGATGAAATAAAAACCCAAGATAGCATAGCAGTAGGGGCTAATCGCCAGTCTCTGTCCACCTCCTCTTCCCTAGAAACCTAACTTTAATTCGGGACGGTGGACTAGTGAGGGGTGAACTTGTAACATGTTCTGGAAAGGCTCCCAGGGTGCTGTGGGAACCGCAGTCTCAGCATCACTTTGTTAAAGATGCAAAGTCCTGTACCTCCCACCCCTACTGGGTCAGACCCTCTGGAGGTAGAGCCCCTGTTTGAAGAGTCCCTCCTGGTGGTTCTGATCACTGCTGCTGAAAGTTGGAGGCAAACCTGGGCAGTGTTTGAGGAGCTTTAGGACATCCGCTTATGGAGCTGGACTCCGTAAGACGGAACTGCCTGTCATTCTTCCTGCTACCTGGAATACAGATACGATGGCTGGAATACCTGCAGCCATCTTGGACTATGAGACAAACTGGAAATGAGGCCACCTGGTGGGGTAGAAAGAGAAGTCCAAATCTGATGACCAGTGAGTGGTCAAGAACTTGTGTGTGTGTCTCTGTGACTTATGTGCGTGAAATAAGCTTCCGGTGTCCATATTTCTTTGCATGCTTGAGATGGTGAATGAAGACTGAACTGAGGCTGCATTTCCAGTTCGTAGCCCTGACAAGGCAAGGCGCCTGCTGGCGGTACCAATCCCATTCGCCTTGGCGGCTGGTGGTGATGGAGCCTCTGCTGAACAAGACTGACAGCAGGGCTGCTGCGAAGAAGGAGACTGACAATTCAGCCTAATTTACAGTAGCAGAAAAATGACTCCCAGAGGGCACATCGTTTTCCCAATTCACAGCATCCTAGTTAAGCTGACACCCGGGCCCAGGGCGCCAGAAGCCGATTGGTATGCTGATTAGCGAGGGTGCTTGATATGGGGGTTCTGGATTCGGGCAGACAGACCCAGGGAAGTGCCATCTGATTAACAAGCTGACTTTGTTAGGTGCAACCGGCTATTTACATAATCCCATGATTAGGAAAACATTATGTACACACACAGGCACGGCAGGGGCGGCCTCGCAGAATTCCACCTGCTAATGTAATTTTGCTCCAACCAGGCCCGTCAGACACCCAGCGTGGCTCACGGCTGCCTCTCAGTTTTCCTTATCAGGGGAGAAGGAAACCTTATTACCTCGAGTCCCCACGGTAGGCCTGGTGGAGCCGGGCCAGACCAGCCCCGCTGTCCACCAAACCATCTCTCGCTCTCCCATAGCCTAGAGAAGAGATCTCCGAGGGTTCTGCATGGCTTTCTGGGAGAAAGGATTCAAAAATGCTGTGGGGGCTGCCGATGGGGAAGGGTAGCCGGTGGGAGAATGGAAACTGACTTCTCCTTTTTGCAACAGCTTTGGGTCTGGAGGAGCAGGGGGCAGGAGAGGCAGAGCGAGGCGGGGCGGGCAGGAGAGCTGTCTCCTCACACACAGGAGAAGAGGGAGCACTTCCCCATCAACAGTGCCCGTTGCTCTGCGCTGATCTCTCTGCTGTCTCCTCTCTGCGACCTCTTCTAGAAACAGCACAAGGGAAGGTGCGCCCACTGGGGTCCACGTGGAAGGCAGAAAGAGTCTTGGTCCAGCACTCAGCAGAATGCAACAGGGCTCATTCGGGACTGCGGTCGGGACAGGTTCCTGCAGCCTGGGTGTCCCGGGGGGGCCATCAGTAATCAGATGAGCATCTGACACCCAGGCGATAAGCAGGCCCCTGCTGGACCACGGCGAGGACCAGCAGCGGCATCCTTCTCCTCCTCCTCCTCAGCATCATCAGCATCTCTGTTCACATTCGTGTTGGCTTCTAAGGACGTTGCTCTGACTATCGCAAGCAGGGAAGCTTCCAGAATCTGTCCTTCACATTCTCCAGCCGGAGTCTGGAGCCAAGGGGTCCACAGGGCCAGCACGCGTTGCCACCTGGAGGGTCCTTCCTCATCTCTTCCCAGCAACTGGTGCCAGCAGCCTGCTCTCCTGCCAGGAAGGGGTGTGGGGTGGGCTTCCCGGCACCCCGCACGGCAAGCAGACCCTCCACCTGGCGGGGTGGGGCGGGGAACACGGAAATGAGCTCTGGACAGCCTGAGCACACACCGGCTTTCCAGAAGGGTCCCGGGGGTCCAAACTGGAGGTCAGGCTCGGGAACAGGGTGGCCCATGACCGGTCCAGGGTGCGGGCTGCTTGCCCTCCCGACGGGACGCTGGGGAATGGGGCTGGCAGAAGGGCCGAGTCCTGCTCAGTCACCCGCTGGCCATGCCAGAGGCCCTGTCCACGGGCTGCAACCCGAGGGAGCACTCACTCCCAGGCCCCGCTTGACCCCTGTGGTGTGGACAGCGCCTCGCCTGGCCCCCTCGGCATGCCCCACGGTACACGCAGGACCTGGCATCCACCACAAATCGGCGCCACTGTGAGTGACGTCAGCAAAGCCAGAATGTTCCCACATGTCTGCAGACCCCAGTCTAGTGACTGGACCTGGGCTCACTGTCCATTTCACCTGCCTGGACAACCTTGAGGGACCGAGCGTGGCCCCACCAGCCCAGCAGTGGGTGAAGGGTGACGGCAGAGCCGGTACATGTGGGGGTTTCCCGACCAAGTATTTGGAGCAGACACCCCACCCCTGAGGGCACAAAGGCGGCGACACCCACCACTGCCTGGGCACGGGTCCGTGGGGGCACACCCTGTGCGCTCTCAGCACTCTGCACGGGTCTGGGGTCTGGTCACTTGGAGAGAGGCGGGAGGCCCCTTCCAGAGGCCTGCGCACCTGTGGCGGGTCTCTGCTCCCGCCCCGCCCCAGGCAGCCCGTCTGACTGCTGTCTCACAGTTCTACCTTCTCTGGAAACTCCACCACCACAGCCCTCCCCCTTATCCAGGAGGACATACACGGGGTCCAAAACGGAGCAGTGCCAGACTCTGGCGGTGCTGGGGTTCCAGGCAGACACACCTGTGACACGGCTGACTACGACCCAGTCGCTGCGGAGCCCCGGTCCGAACTGGCTGGGGTCAGAGGGTCAGGACAGAGGGTCAGGACAGAGGGTCAGACTGTGGCTGGACCTCCCGCTCGCTCTGACTGTCTCACTGTAGGTCACGTTTCCTGACCACAGTCCCGGGGGTAACCGGTAGGGGGCAGGGAAAGTGTGGGTGCGGGGGGGCGCCCGGGAGTCGAGTCTGATCCCTTTCTCACTCCAAGTGTGAGCACATCAGGTCTTATGGCCAAACACTGCCCTGTTGCTTGGGTGCACCTCGGTCTGGTCCACGTTTTCACCCAGCACCGGTCCCGCAGGCCCCAGCAGCCCCATGGCCACCCGCCTCGTCGCCTGTCCTTCCTGCATGGATGGGCTTCCTCTCCCAGCGGCTAATGGCACGGGCATCTTACCTCCCCTAATATTTCAGTTAAATCAATTACTGTTGCAAATCTCGGCACCAATTCATCGAACCATTGTCCTCATGCCAGATTTAACCTTTATGCTAAGAGAATTTGAAAAGAACCAGATCATCAGACATACTTTTTCTGTTCACAGAATTAGAAACAGATAAGAGAGTGGCAAGGAAGCATTCGGGTCCACCACCAGGAAAAAATAAGAAGCAAAAGCAAGAGAAAGTCAAAAATCGGAGGATGATGAGGAGGGAGGCGGGAGGACCCTGATAGCTGATAATATAACACTGTTTTGCCTTTAGTCATTTAATGAGCTGTTCACCTGCCTATACCCGGATGTATTTCCTAGGAGAATTGGGACTGGACAGCCCTGCCTCTTGTCTACGAGTAAGGACGCCGTGTGCACGCTGAGAACTCGCTGTGCTGGGGGTTCTCAGCCCGTTGTGCTGACTTCCTCGGTTCCAACACCCCCCCAGTGCATAACGCGTGTGTCTGCCCACGAGCCCAGAGCATAAGGCCACATACAAGCCAGACAGCAGGCCAGGCGGGCGCCCTCCCTGCCTCGATGGAACACGCAGGTTCATGCAAATCTTTTGCAAATTAGTGGAGACACTTTGCAGCTTTCTCTGCTTTGGCTCGGTTTTGCATACTTCACTTTTTTTAATGATAAAATTTTATTTCTTTATTAATTAATCTATTTTTCTTACAACGATTGCTTGCTTTTCTTTGTGTGGCCCCCTTAGGATTTCCATCACCCATTCACCCCTGCGCCATCATCACAGTCCCTTGTGTTCCTCCCGTCCCCGCCCTGATCCCAATCCCTCCCTAATGTCTCTGATTGTAGTTGTCTGTTCATTCTTGTTTTGTTTAGTTGTGGTTTTGTCGTTGTTGTTGATTTTATTTCTATTTTTCTTTTCTTATTCACCTATATTCCTCCTATGAGTGAGACCGTCTGGTATTTTCCTTCTGGCTTATTTCACTGAGCATCATCCCTTCAAGCTCCATTCATGTTTCCATGAATGGCTCCAGTTAATCTTTTTGATGGCTGCATAGTATTCCACTGTGTATATAGACCACATCTTCTTGATCCAGCCATCTATCGGGTATTTGGGTTGATTCCAAGTCTTGCCAATTATAAATAATGTGCAGGCTTCACTTTGAGGAGCGTGAGCAGCAACTGGCAGTCAACTCCCCTCCTGCATGCAGCTCCTGACATTGAGTCACACAAAAACCTGGGAGGAACGAGGACCTTGCCTCTTTCTTTCAAGTGATGAAGGGGAAGAGAAGGTGCTTCCCTCCAGTGGGACATCTCTCCGAGGGGCGGGGAGAGAGGGTCACGGTCACTAGGACAGGATCCTTGTGCACAAAGCACCTGCCGGCCCCTACCCCCACCTCTGCCTGGCATCCCAGTGGGAGCAGAGGTCAGACAGCACAGAACACCTGCCTCAGCCCACTGCTGCTCCTGGCAGGGCCTGGCCCTTCCTGAGCCTCAGCATCCTCCTCTTGAAAAGTGGAAAATAACACACACTCCTGCTTGGATTCCTATGGCCATGTGGACAATCTTCATGGCTTGATTTATCTATTTATTTTTAAGGTTTATTTATTTATGCATATAAGAGTTGGGGTATAGGCCAGAGTTCAGGGAGGTGAGAGGACTCACCAGAGACAGAGTGGGGAGCAGAACAGGCAGATCCACTGAAACACACTGCTGAGGGGAGCAGCGGGCGAGGCAGGAGAGGTCTGCTGCGCCCTGTGGATCCCCTCCCTGGCTGGCAGCAGGGATCGAACTCGTGCTGCAGTGGCTGCGGTTTGCTTCATAGTGCGTTGCTTAACCCACTGCGCCACCAGCGAGGCCCTCTTTATGAACCACAGAAATGTACCCTCTGACAATGCTGGAGCCAGGAGTCTGAGATCGAAGTGTGGTGGAGATGCACCCCATGAGGGGGAGGGTCCTGCTTGCCGGTTCGGCTTCTGGTGGTGGCCGCCAGCTGGCATTTCTGGGCTGGTGGCTGCATCACTGCAGCTCTGAGTCCCTGTGTGCCATATTTTCTTTCCCATCTCTCGTACAGACACTGGCCATTGATTTGGGGCCATGTCGATCCAGGTGACTCATCTTGACCCCCACCTTCACCCCACCTTCCAAAGTCTCGCTTCCATAGTTACCGGGGTTTAAGAATTGAGAAAACCTCTCTGGGTGTACGCATCTAACCTGCTGCAAATTGCAGGGGATGCTGGGAGAGTATCTGTACTGGACTAGGATAATGGGATCGAAGGAGATGCCTGCTTGGATGAGTGAGGAAGGTGCTGGATGCCGGTTTACAGAGACAATGATGTTGGCAAAGGTCTGGGGCTGGAACTGGTGTGCGACCAGACCCAACTTGTGGCTGGGAGGGCACTAAATGGGAACGAGGAGGACCTGGGGTTCCCCTGGACACGGCCTGCAGAGTCTGTGTTGCCCTGAGCCTCCTCCTCATCCCTCCGACTCATCTCCTCCAAGGGTCGCAGCAGTGCAACTGGGTTTGGCTCGTGCTCTCTCATAAAAACAGCTTCCTGAGACATAACTCACATGCTGTGCAATTCATACTTTTAGGTGTGAACACCAATGGTGTTAAACAGATTCAGGAGGTGCACAGTCATCTCCATAATCAGTTTTAGGGTGTTTCCATCACTTACCTGGCACCCCTAATGCCTCCCAGCCTGGGTAACCAAAGTTGCCTTCTGCTCCACCTGTCCTGGCATTTCATGCAACTGGGATTGGAATCCACGGGTCTTTGCGAGGCTCCATCCAATTAGCACCCTGCTCTCGGGCTCATCCAGCTCATAATGTGCCAGTACTTCATGCCTCTTTATTGACAATCAATGCAGAACTCTTGTGCTGAGAGGTACAATTACTGAGCAGGACCATAAACTGAATGGCTAAGTACCTCCTAAGTGCTGGGCCTGTGCACGAACAAGCATTATTTCAACTGAAATGCTTAGAGGTTGGGCAGCAAGACACATGGGCGAGACAGACCCGGAAGAAGCTACTGGAATCCTGGCCCATGAGGGGTTTGAAGGACCCCTCCGGCTACTGCCTTACAAGGGCGTGGGCAGATTTTCTGCTTCCTCAACGGAAGTCAGGACTGCAGGTTTCTTTGTACGCAATATCCCAGCTGATACATGTGGAAGACAAATACAATTCACCTTCGGATGCAAGTCTTCTCCCAGTTACCGTTCTCCACTGGTAACTCAACAAGACGGTCTTACAATACCCACAGAGGACCCTAATGGCCTGTTTGAAGCCCCAAGTTGGGGTGGAAGAGTGATCAGTTCACCCTGGTTTGCTCACACCATCCCAGTTCTGGAAGCCTCTTCAGTGCCAGGCAAACTGGGTTGGCTGGTCATTCCGTCAGGAGGCTGTGCTCTGCCCATGAGGTGCTTGTGTCTGAAATATCTTGGCTGAGATGGTTCCTGGCCACCCTTGGAAACTACTCTCAGAGTGAACTTATGAGCACAAGGAGGAAAGAGCTGAATCTCTTCAATTATCGACACTTCCTTTTGGATCAAAGACACTGTTCTTTTTCCAATTCATCAGATCAGACTTTTGGTTAGTCTCAAAGATGGGTTCCTCTCTATACCATGCCCATTCCCACCGTCACCATCACCATCGCCATCACCACCATCACCGTCATCACCATCACCACCACCACCATCATGACCATCACCACCACCGCCATCTCCACCACCACCACCACCACCACCACCATCACCACCAACACCACCACCACCACCACCAACACCACCACCACCACCATCACAACCACCATCATTACCATCACGACCACCATCATCACCATCACGACCACCACCACCATCACCACCATCACCACCACTGCCATCTCCACCACCACCACCACCACCATCAACACCACCACCATTACCATCACGACCACCATCATCACCATCACGACCACCATCATCACCATCACGACCACCACCACCATCACGACCACCATCAACACCATCACCACCACCACCACCACCATTACAACCACCATCATTACCATCACAACCACCATCACCATCATCACCATCACGACCACCATCACCACCACCACCACCACCATCATTCGCCCCTCCTCTGCAGGCTTTTACAGTGAAGAAGACAGACACTGCAGCTAGATGTGGGTTCAGATCCCACTGGCACCACTTGCAAGTTGTGTAACCATAGGAATGTCAGCTACACCCACAGGCCTCAGTGCCCTCCCCATCCATGATATGATAGATAACACAGAGCTTGGACACTGCTGAGGCAGCAGTTGGAGGATTAAAAGGATTAATGAATACGAGGCACTTAGCAGGCCCAGCGCTCAGGAGATGTGAGTTATTATCATCAAGAAGACGTGTCTCCATGGCTTTCACCAACCAAAAAGCTTGAACTTCTGCAAATCCCCACTAGCTCTTGCTTCAGCCTCTCTGCAGCTGGGTTCCCCAGGATTGCACACCACATTTTTAGGGTGGTCCTCGTGGTGCCTGCCTTCAAGGAGGATTTCCATGATTGACACTTGCACACGTGAAAAAAGAGCAGAGCTGGGCAGGATGTCAGGAGCTGTGGGCACTGGGCACTCGTCTGGCTATCCTCCTATGGCTGAGCCGTGGTCACTCACATGCCCGAGAAGGACATCCAGCCCACTCTCCACCAGAGTCTTCAGCACCGAGGACGAAACCCCGAAGCTGTCTTTTCATGCAGAACTGTGAGATCCTGGTTCTCAGAAAATGTGGGCGTCGTCCTGTTCCTTCTGGTGTCCCACGATAGGAGACCCACTGTATAAACAACCTTGATTAAAATCAACCCCCAAAGGATGGCTGACATATTTGCTTGCTGGCTTGGACGGTCCCAGAGCCCCTGCATAGACTCAGAAGCTGCGGAGAAACCAGGCGAATACGTAGTTATCTCGGCGAAGTTCTGTTCCGGGAATCTGCTCGGCTCTGCGGGGTCCAGCTGGGATGTTTGTATCAGAGAAGGGGGCCATTTTACTTGCAGTGTTTCCCAGAAGCAAGACTGTCTCGTTGGCAGAGTGGAACGGAGAGACAACTTAAAAATGAGACCGCAAGAATGATCGGAAAAGCTTGTGATAAAAAAATATGCCTTAGATGGGGCTGCAGCCTCCCCGCTGGTGTCTCAGTTTACAGCCTGTTCACAGGGGAGGGACCGAGAGCAAACAGCCGGAGTTCAAATCCTGCAGCCGCTACGTAAGGGCTGCCCTCCCCGGGGCCTCGACTTTCTCATCTGTCCACAGGAGTGATGCCTTTAGCCTCAGAGAGCTCTTGAGAGGCTCAGGGCACGCTCGCTGCACACGCAGGTGGGCGTGGGGCAGGCGCCCAGGATGCCGGCTGCCGTTGCTGTGGGTTCGCGCGGCACGGGAAGGCATCTGATAACCCCTCGGGGCATTCTCCAAAGAGGCTGCGAGGACCTCAGGACATTTCAACCAGAACCTCGTGGGCTCCAGCAATCCCGCTTCTGGGTGTTCACCCCAGAGAGCCGACATCGGGGTCCTGAGGTTCTTTGCCCCCCACGTTCATAATCGTGGCAACATCATGCACAAGAGCCAACACTGGAAACCCAAAGGCCCGAGGACAGAGGAGTGGCTAAGCCCGTGGGGTGTCCACACCACGGGAGGGGGCTCAGCAGATCCTGCCGCTCGAGACAAACTGGACGAAACCGGCCAGGCGCAGGGGCCAGCCCCGCGTGACTCCACCCCACAAGGCTCCGAGGATGGTCAAGCGCATAGAAACAGACAAGGCTGGGGTTGAGGGTTCCGGCTGGGACCGGAGGAGGGTGAGTCTCCAATGCAAGAGCAGCATTCCGGAGCCGCTGGCCAGCCCCGTGCCTGGAGCCCACCGCCTGCACTGCGCCCGCGGCCTTAGGGCTCCCTGACCGCAGAGCACGCCAGATGCCAGGCCCCAGAGGGACACGGGTGGCCTGGGGAGGCTGGCGGGATGCTCTGTGGCTGGGGGTGGGTGGTTGCCCAGGTGTGCACTTACATCACCAGAGGTGAAGATGTGAACACTCAGTGTTCTCTTTGTACACCTGCTGGGCCCGGGGAAGCTGCTTTTACAGGAATCACTGATGAGACACGTTCCCAGCGATGCCCAGTTGTCAGGTGTGCAGCTGCCAAACCCACGTCGGCACAAACTAACTGCCTTGTGAGTCGCACGGGTTTGCCTCCATCGGACTAATCCCACTGAGAGCCTCCCTGTGTTGTCATGGGGGCCAAGAACCGATCTCTTTATTTTACAGAATACTTTTCATAATAGTCAAGCTACAGAAACAACCCAAATGCCCAAAAATAGAGGACTAGATCAAGAAGATGTGGTTGATATACCCAATGGAGTATTACACAGCAATCAAAAAGATAAACTCCTGCAATTTGTAGCAACATGGATGGAACCAGAAGATTATGCTCATTGAAATAAGCCAGAAAGAAAAGGACAAATATCAGATGGTTTCACTGATAGAAGAAATGTAGAGGAAACAAATAAGGGACCAAGGAAAAAAAATAATTGTGATAAGTTAAAAATCCAAATCAACAGACAACTATAAATCTGAGACATTCCCTAGGGGAGGAGGAGAGAGAAGGAAAAAAATGGGTGGGAAGAGCACAAGGGACTATGGTGATGGTGCACGGTGAAGGTGAATTGGTGATGGGAATTTCATGGGGATGAGAAATATACACTGTATAAAAATGAAAAATAAAGTATATTTGAAAAAAATAAAGAGGAGGAGAGGAATTCTAGGCATTGTGAGGGCTTCCCAGAAGCCTCAGAGGCTGGCCCCTGGCAGCAGGGCAGTGGGTGAGTGGGGTGAGAGGGAGCAGGGCCAGGCAGGGGGTGAACTGGGGAGGGGGCAGGGCGCCTGGACACAGCAGCCAGTGGTGA
>JAGFMF010011719.1:3533420-3559202 GCA_019455555.1 Galemys pyrenaicus | reverse complement strand
GCAGTGGGGGAGGAGGGTAGTGGGGGAGGGGGAAAGGGGAAGGTAGTGGGGGAGGGGGAGGGCCAGGCAGGGGGTGAGCTGGGGAGAGGGCAGAGAGATTAAACTCAGGAGGCAGCCCTGCACTCAGCCTGACACCTGCCCTTAGCTGCTTCCCCATCACCTTGGAAATCCGGGCTGCTCAATCATTACTTTTGGGGTGTAAGGCAGACCCATGCTTGGCCAGCCAGCACCAGCGTGGGGGCGTCAAGTGCGCTGCCACACAAGCTAGATGCAGGGCAAGGACTGACTTTTGCTGGAACTCTCCAGAAAGAAGCAGACCGCGCCTGGGGACGGCAAACGCCTCGCTGTGGTCTCCCGCTCCAGCGCCCCTCTCCACGCTCAGCCAGCCCGGCGCTGACCCGTGTCCTGTCGGCCTCCAGGGAGGTCGGGCAATTACTATCGGACACGGTTTTACCTTCCCAAGTAAGTAAAATAACAGGAAGCGTAAACTTGGCAGGGACCTGGGCGGCCCCGCCCTCCCCCTGCAACAACCACAGCGTGGAGAACACCGGCCAAGACGCATCGGCCACGGCCACTGCGCTCCTGCTGGACTCCCCGCGGCAGGCAGCGGCCCGCGCCATTTGTTGGATAATTAATCGGTAACCCTGAGAATGCGGCTATCAAGTCAAAACAGCTTCAGATGAGTCATCGATTTGCTCTGTGGGCAGGAATCTATGTGGGCAGTGGGAGGGAGGGAGACTTTAAAATTTAATCCCAGAGTAAATCTCCAGTTGAGACAAGGGGACACGCATCCTCCTACATCGTTATTTTTCAAACCAACAATCACCCTTCCATGGCCCTAGAGCATCCAAGTCTCCCTTAAAATACTCAGACAGTCTCACAAGTGGGGAATTCTCAGGCTGGAAAAGGAGCGAGGAGCTGAGGCTAGGAAGTTTCTGGAAGACAATAAAACATCCTCTTCCCATTGTCTCTTTGGAAGTCATAGTCTCCAGTCCCTGTCAAGGGCGCGCCCCCTGGGCTCCCAGGTGCCCGCCTCTCTCCAGCACCGAGGACGCGGCCACCGTCCTGCACCCCAGCAGAGCCGAGCCATCCATCACCCCGCTGACAGGCGCGGCCCAGCGGCCACACAGCCAAGGCCAGCAATGCCCAGTCCCGGCCTGCGCTGTGGTCTGCATTAGCAACAGCCTGGATGCCCAAGTAGCCACAGAAGCTGGGGTCGGGCACCGGGGGCCCTCACCCCTCCCTACAGCTCTGACTGTCTATGGAGGAAGAGGACCCTCCACCAAGGTCACTCCCAGTGGGTGTATGTGGGGGTGACTGTGGAAGGAGCGTCCAGGGGACAGCAGCATGGCTCTCTCCACCATCAGCTGGCCCAGCTGGACGTGGTGGCCATGCCAAGGCATTCACATGTAAGGAGAAGCATGCTGGGCAGAGCGGGGGCTGGGAGAGGGTGCATGGGAGGAGAACCAGGACACCTCACCCAGGGGCAAGGGCAGGTGGCCCAGTTCCTAGAGCCCAGAGAGTGGACCCTTGAGAGCAGACTGCCCGACGGGGGTTGCAGGCAGAGAGGACCCTGGCAGATGTGCAGAGCGCTTGGGAGGGATGGGACTGCCTCGCCCCAAGATTCTGGGGTTGCTTGCAACCCCTCTCTCCCCTAAGCCACTGGGTTTAGGGTCCCATTGTAATTTTTCGGGAAGGTTTATTTATGTTTGCATACAAGAGCTGGGGTTGTGGGAGGTGAGAGGAGTCACCAGAGACAGAGCAGGGAGCAGAACAGACAGATCCACTGAAACACACTGCTGAGGGGAGCAGCGGGAGGCAGGAGAGGTCTGTTGTGCCCTGAGGGTCCCTCCCTGGCTGGGGATCGAACTTGCGCTGCAGTGCAGCGGATGCTTCACAGTGCGGCGCTCACCCAGCTGCGCGACGAGGGAGGCCCCCACATTCTAATTTAATCAGACACGTGAAGACTTTTTTCTGAACGAGGCCACATCCACAGGCACTGGGGTGGGGGTGGCAGGTGTGGGGGAGTTAGGACACCAACCAACATGTCTTTTGGGGGGATATGATTCAACTACTACAGGAGACTGTGCAGTCACGCCTGTGCCCCCCCGTGTAAGCCCCATGGAGGCAGAGGGCAGGGGGTGGGGGCTGCCGCCCGCACAGGCTGTCCCAGCTGCAGGTGGGGACGGCGGCCGAGCCCCTCTCTGCCCACAGCCCTGTGGCTACACCCTTGGCCCTGGGGGCGAGGAAGACAGGAAACAGTATGGCTGCCCCCGAGTCCAGGCAAGTTGGGGGCGCGGGGCCTCGGAGCTGGCACGGGCGCGTCCCGACCACACGTCTTACCATGGCCAAGGGCACGATGGCCACCAGGTCCTTCTGGCTGACGAAGATCTCGGACACAGCGACGTCGGTGCTGCCCCTCTGGGGGTACTCCACCTGCCAGGTGATGGGCTGCGACCCCGACAGGCTGCTGAAGCTCGCGATTTCGAAGTTCATCTGCGCAACCTCAGTGTAGCCGCTGCTGCTTCTGGAGGGGGCGAAAGACACGGCTCTGAGCGGGCTTTGTTGGTGGAAGGGCCTCCTCCTCCCTGCCGTGCCGCGCTCAGGGCCGAGGAAACACCGCCCAGAGTGCTCTGGAACGCGGCACCGCCTCTGCGTGGGCACCTGGCGCCGGGTGGAGCGGACCCGCGTTCAGGCAAGGGTGGCATCCTCGGCAGGCTCAGCCAGCCTGGGCGCCCGCGGGCTGCACCCTGAGGGCACCAGCTCTTCCACCCAACGGGGTTCTCCCTGCAGGGCGAACCTGATTACCTTTGACCCGAATCCCAAACGGGCCTGAACCGAGGCTAATTGCTCAGTTGGCATCATTTCCCAGACGGCAAGAGAGAAAAAAGCGCTTTTTCCTGGGACCAGCTTTTATGGGCACTGCAGAGCTGGGGCTCAGTGGGAACCTCGAGCTGAGCCCCAGGCCTCTGGAGACCGAGACGGCAGAGGAGCGGGGCCGCCTGGAGGCAGGGGACCAGCCAACAGAGGGTCCAAACTCCAGGACCTGGGAGAAAAGCCTCTTCAGACTGGTGGAGGAACTCACCCGGACACGCATGCGAACTCCAGCTGTGCCTGCATGCCTCTCCCCACCTGCTTTTCAGCCAACACAATTTACATCCTTTGTTCTCAAGCCTGGACCCCAAACCTGTAGAGCCTCATCTCCAGTATTTTTAAAAAAGATTTATTTATTTATTATTTTTTTAAGATTTATTTATTTATGCATACAAGCACTGGGGTACAGGCCAGAGGTGTATGGGGCGGGGTGAGAGGATTCACCACAGAAAGCGGGAGCAGAACAGGCAGATCAACTGAAGTACACTGCTGAGGGGAGCAGCGGGCACAGCAGGAGAGGTCTGCCACGCCATGTGGGTCCCCTCCCTGGCTGGCAGCAGGGATCGAACTCATGCTGCAGTGGCTGCGGTCTGCTTCATAGTGCGTTGCTTAACCCACTGCACCACCAGGGAGGCCCCAGATTTATTTATTTATGCATACAAAGCTGGGGTACAGGCCAGAGTCGTGGGAGGTGAGAGGATCCACCAGAGACAGAGTGGGGAGCAGAACAGGCAGATCTACTGAAACACACTGCTGAGGGGAGCAGCTGGCAGAGCAGGAGAGGTCTGCTGCATCCTGTGGGTCCCCGCCCTGGCCGGGGATCGAACTCGTGCTGCTGTGCAGCAGATGCTTGACAGTGCAGCACTCAACCCACTGCGCCAACAGGGAGGTCCCTCATCTCCAGTCTTAACTGGGGGACTTGGATTTGAGTTTATTTTGTGCCTGCTTGTCAACTAATTGGCTAATAAAGCCCACTTCTCAGAGACCTGAGGTCATTCTCTGGTCTGTTCCCAGGGCTTAAGCAGCCCACCTTGCCGCCCAAGCACCTCCCCACCACCTCCCTGGCCCACAGAGCCGGGCTGCAGTCAGCATGTCCAGCTCCCTTGCAGCGACAAGCAGAGTTCCACAGTCAGAGCCACACCGCTGGGACAGAGATGCAGAAGTGGGTGCTGAGGCAGCAGCCGGGGAGAGAGGGGGAGGGCGGGAGGGGTTTCCGGCAGGCTTCACCCCCACAGGGCTGCTCTCATGGGCAGCTGCGCTGGCCTTCCGGCAGCCAGCCCCTGGCCCTGTGTAAGTGGCCTCGCTGCGGCTGCTGTGAGTCCCTGCAGAGCAGTCAGTGTTCTCATCGGCGCTTTGTCCCTGGCTGTACCGCAAATAAATGCGAGGTGATGGTCCCCTGCAGGTTCTCTGGCGTGCCTCCCGCCTGTAAGGGAGCCACTTCTGTTCAGAGGGACTAGTCTGCTACGGGGATGGTGTTCTCTGCACCTAAGGGTTCTCGCCAACACCCCACAATTAGGGCAGCCCCTACATGTGCGCTTGCCCCAGCAATCTATGGCTTTGGGAAATGTGGACAGGGCAAAGCTTTATAGGGGATACAGTCTGGCCTCTTTAATACTCCTGGAGAGCCCGCGTTTCAAAATATCAAACTCTAACCCTTTATTTTTTTTTTAAAGATTTATTTATTTATGCATACAAGCACAGGGTACAGGCCAGAGGTGTGGGGCTGGTGAGAGAATCCACCAGACAGAGCAGGATGCAGAACAGGCAGATTGACAGAAACACACTGCTGAGGGGAGCAGCGGGCGAGGCAGGAGAGGTCTGCTACGCCATGTGGGTCTCCTCCCTGGCCGGCGGCAGGGATTGAACCTGTGCTGCAGTGGCTGCGGTTCTGCTTCATAGTGCGTCGCTTAACCCACTGCGCCACCAGGGCGGGCCCCAAACTCTAACCCTTTAGTCATGATAGGGGCTAGAGGACCCCACTGGCTGACCGCTGCCCGCCTGGCTTGGAGAGCGGCAGCTGTGCTCTGGGGGGAGACCTCACAGCAGTGCTGTGGTTTGAGGTGGAAGATTGTGTCCTGGAGATGACCTTTGTGGGAATTTTTACCCCCAGGGCCCTTGGCATTCCAAGAGGGTGATGGCAGTGGAAGTGTGCTGGGTCCATTTTACCCGTCACTACAAAAGCAGGTCCAGTCTTATGTGCTGTAAACACTGGGTCTCCAAGAAGTAGTTTTTGCAAAGATTGAAGACGAAAGGAAGGAGTAAAGGCAGGCACGGAAGGCAGGAAGGGGAGAGAGAGGAAGGAGGAGAGCCAAGACTATGCACTCGGGGCCCTGCACTTCGTGCCATGGGCTTTGAAAAGATTTCCTGAGTTCAGGTTCTTGCTCCACCCGTTACTGGCTGGGTAGCTTTGGGCACCTCTGCGCCTTTCCCCTCTCTGCCAAGCAGGGCTGCTAATCCTCTCCATTTCACAGGGTGGATACGAGGATTAAATGAATGAGTGAATAAATCCAATGCACTTAGAACACAACTCGGCACTAGTGAATGTCAATAAATACGAGTGTTTCTTGCATTTAGCTGGTCTCGACACTGTTTCATCTCTGTGGCTTTAGGTTTGATGCCTAAAGCTACCTAAATCTGAAACATGCCCCTTCTGGCTTGGTGCAGGAGCACCCTGGGAGAGAGAGGTGCTGTGGAGACGGGATTCTCTGGCCTTCGGATGGGCATGCAGTTGTCTGCTTGGGAGTTGCCTCTCCAGAGAGGCTATCACGGCAGGACGCCTGATGTGGGCAGACAGAGACCAAAAACAAAAGGACACTCACTGCCTGCAGCTGTGGCCAGCGCCCTGGCGTCTCTAAACTGAGATCTTTGCTGAGCCTTTGCTTTGAAGGGCCCTCTACACCAGCCTGTGTGGTGCTTGGGATATTGTTGGAGTAATAAAGAGAGGAATTTAAACACTTAAGTGACTCCAGAGATCACTGAAGAACTACCACTTGCTAAATCAATAGAGTAGATTTATTGTAGTAACTCTTGAAAGAAATTTTGAAAATTGGCTTAAAAAAGCTCTTACTCAAAAGCAAATAAATTCCTCCAATAGTCTCAATAAAGTTTGTACCACTGGAAACCCAATTTACCAACCTCTTAGCTATTGAACTCTATCTTGCAGGAAAATGGAGTCTGGGGGTGTGTTAAGAAGTCAAAGGGCTTTACCTCCCCACTACGGGGTATTAGGGATTTCAGCTCCAAAATCATCAGCTGCTGTTGACAGCTTAATGCCTGCAGAAAGAAATGGGACTAACAAAATGAAGAAATCAACCTTATAATAGGGAAGCTGTTCCAGGAGAACAGAATCATTTGGCCCAGGCTTTGTTTTATTCATTCTACCTCATGTGAATTTCATGAAGGCAAAGGACACATACTTCCCCTCTGGGAAAGGCTTTATTAGAAAGTCCCATTGACCCCAAAGCAACTGCAATGCCCCGGCGATCTGGGAGCTCTCCGTGGTGCTGAAGCATATCAATTTGAGCCGCAAGTTGCAAGCAACTGAAATCACCTAGTGCTGATTGACAAAGCAAAGGGAATTCAATAAGTGCCTCCACATTACTAGGAAGCAAGGAGAAAAAGACACAGAGAAGAGATTGGGGCCGAGGAATGTTACAAGACTGGAACCTGGGACGAAGCTGATTCTGGACAGGACACCTCTGCTAAGTCAAAACAAATTTTCCACTGGTCTTGAATTTTTGCACCATTAATCTCACATTCCAAGTCTGACAGACTAAGTGGCGATCGCACACCCTACTGCACATATCAGGGCAGGGAGGAGGGACCTGACTGTTATTATTTCACCCCCGCGCGGGAACAGAATTTAGGATGCAGGATAATGGTGCAGGGGAGGGGAGGAGGAAGCCCTTGAAAGTTGCCCTGTTTCCAAGCACACTTGGATGATATTGTGAATTAGGACTTAGCAATTTTTTCTTCTCTCTATCCCAGTCCCCAAAGCCTAAAAATTTATAGGAGCATGTAAATGTGTGGAAGGATGAGGAAAGAGTACTTGGCTGCAAATCATATTGATGCCAATGACATTACTTCAGAGGAGAACTGCAGCCCTTATGGAAGTAACTGAGCCTCCCCATCCTATGGTGAAGGGGCTTTCGACCTTGGTTGAATGATATGATCACCTGGGGAGATCGAAAGGAAAACTGTTGGTACCTGGGTCAACCCCAGAGCAGCGGAATCAGTCTTGAGAGGCAGCACTCAGATATTAGCATCCTTAAAGTTCAGGTGACTCTGATGTGTGGCCAGGTCAGGGATGACCAACTAGACACACAGTGTCCTCTATCTGTGGTCACCAAGCATTTCGCGTCTATGTTATTCCTAGTCTTTGCTTTCTGTGGTCTATGCAGAAAGGGTCTTGGGTAGGTTAAACAATGAGGGGTTCTGAAGCCAGAAAGACTTGAGTTTGAATTCTGGTTTTGTGATTTAGTGGGGTGTGATCTAGGGCAATTCACTCAATCCATTAGTTCTCAACCTTGGTGACAATATGCAATTATTTGATGGACCAGTTTTGAAAATCCCTGAAGACTTGTCTGGACATTGATATTCACAGGGACTCCGGGCGATTCTCATATGCAGCAGATCTTAAGAATGGCTAGCTTTATTTCTAAAAGAAGCAGGGTCTGGGCTAAGCCCAGCTCCGTGGGGCTGCTGCATGGTTAACACGTGCACAGTTTGGTGCATATGATAGCAATGGTCCACCGAGTGGGGACACTCACTGCTGCCACAGCGATTCCCCTGGCTCAGCCGCCTGGCAGGACTTCCACACCCGTGTCCTCTTAAGGACAAGTGTGCTGGGACTTGCTGAACATGGCAGGTGCAAAAAACAAGCCCTCACTCAAGTGCTCGGACCTAAGTGCCCTTCAGGCGTGCAGTTTGCCTGGTCCCTGCCCTGGATGTGACTAGCCCAGGACTTGTCACTTGTCCTTCCTGCATGATGGATGAGGGGGACACATTTTGAAGTTAAAAGCCCTAGATGGGGACCCCACACTTAGCCTTGACTCATTACTCATATTACGCTTTCAACACTTGCTTCCTCCTCTCTGAAATGGGAACATACATTCTGGTCTTGCAAGGTGCTTGCATATTTAGGGAGATAAATGTGCATGCTTAATACACCTTCGGGGCCTGGCTGTGTACGCGTTGACAGCTAAGCCAATTAATAAAAGAAGCAGAGGTTGATGAGGACGCAGGTAAACTGAACAGAATTTGGACCAAGAGGAGCTCTCGATAGGCGAGGGGAGACAGCAGGGAAGCTTCTTGTCCTTCACCACTCCTGCATGGGACGCCACGCTGGCTATAGGGGCCATGCCCCACAGTGCAGGGCACAGGGATGGTCCTGCGTTCCACGGGCTTTTATTTTCCATGCAGGCTGCAGTTAACTGGGCGGACCCTGTGACTTATAAAACTTCTCGAGCAGCTGAGATTTGGGTTGAGTTCTAGCACACTTTAGGGGGCTGGCTGCTGAGAGGATGTCAGAAGTCTGGGTTTAAGAGGGGTGGCCCCATCCGACCCCCAGTCCAAGCAAGCTTGTGGGGGCCCTGCAGCCACTTGCTGGTTTCCCAGCATTGCCATGGTGGTCCCCATCCCGGGGAGCCTGAATCCAGGTCCCTGGATCCACTGGCCTTGCTCACTTATGTGCTGAACTGGGGCTTTGGCAAAGGAGAATGAATCGCCAAAGGCAACTCTCAGAAGGGCTGGGAGGAGGATGGAGCTTTAAATTCCCCCACGCATGAGCTCAAGTGCTCTAGGAACCAGAGTATGTCCTGCCCACGCCTCTTGTTCCAATGACTGTGACGGACCCGGCACAGAGAAAACCCTCCCACCCAGGACTCAATCAGAAAACCTGAGCCCACAGTGACGGGGAAGCCTGTGTGGTGCTTCTCAGGTACCCTGGAGCAGTCCATTAAATGGACAGACACGCTTGTCCATTTCAGATGCTCGAGGCTGACAGTTAGCTGACCGTCCCCGCAGAGAGAGCCCCGGTCCCCACACCCCCAGGCCCCATTTGGACTTGAGTGATGACTGGATGGCAAGGCCGGGCCAGGGCACGCTGGGTGATTGGGGTGTATGTACAGGTGTTTCTGGGTGCCATGAGCCTGGCGTCTCCAGGCTGAGGGAAGTAGACGGCCCCTCCCATTGTGGGTGGGCCCCGCTTGGACAGCGGACAGCACAGAGAGCAGAGCCTGACTCCCAAGTCCTCCTGGGGTTTCTGGAACCCCACACCAGCCCTCTCCAGCTTCCCAGCTGCACCCCCGGGGTCCGTCAGCACCCATACCTGTGAGTGCCGACTTCTAGTCTCTTCCAAACCTGCACCTGCACCTGCGCCTATATCTGCATCTGCACAGGCTCCTGCCGAGAAGCTTCAGGTGCAAAGGCAGATGCTGTCTGGAAGACGCGCAGGAGGGAGAGGAGCACTCTGGGTGTTCTTTCTCGGGACCTCCCACGCTGACTGGGGCTCCCCGGGACTGAGCTGCAGACGTGCCCACTTGGTGCAACCACTGCCAGGTCTGCGTCCAGCTCGACAGGAGAATGTAACTTGATTCTGGCCTTGCCCTTGGAGCCCCCACTCGCCTCTTGCTACTCACTCCGGTTTACACGGCTGTACCCGACACGGCGAAATTCAGACAAATCAGGTTTCCTCATTGCAGATTAACTGCACCTCCTTATGGCACCCCACGTTCCTGTCACCCCGCGGGAAGCCAGCACAGTGGAGAGCTGCACCATCTGGGCTCGCAAAGTGAAGAGTGCTTTAGGTACGAGTCCAAAGATTCTGGAACAACCCATCCGCCCAGTATCCACTCCAGGCCAAAGCGAAGAAGGGCACAGGTGACCCGGAAGGTGGGGGCGTGCGGGTTGGGTCCCTCTGGGGGCTGAGTATGGCCTTGACTTTGGAGCCAATTCCTCGCCTAAGTGAGCACGGCACAGACCTAAAGTGGCTTCTGTCGTCACGGCTGGGCCTGCGTAGCCCGTCTGAGTTCTGCTCCTCCTTGGGAGCTGCCCCCTCGGCCAGACCAGGCGCGGCAGCCTCTCCTGCAGAGGTGGGGTCTGTCTCTTCCCAAGTCCTGGCCGACGCCACTGGGAACGTCTCCACAGAAGGGGGTTGGGAGCGGCGCTATGAGACTGGAAAGGCGGCTGCAGACGGCCGTCGCTTCTGTTTCTGCCCTCCTGGACTCCGCCAGGACCCGCATGTGGAACCCGCAGGGGGAACCCGCAGGGGGAACGCCCAGATTGAGACCACGTCCGGGCAGTGGCCAGGCCCTGCCAGAGCAAGCTACGGTGCAGGTAACCGGGGCTGTGCATGAACGCCTAGGCAAAACCAACGGAGGAATCGCCCACCCAAGTCCAGCACAGAGTGAGAAGCCGGCTGCCCGGGGCAGCGAGCTGGGGCCGGGGCCCAAGCCCACGTGGCCGCCGCAGCATGGACGCAGCCCTTTCCTCTTTGCCGCTCGCTCCCCTAAGGGCCCTGGAGCAGCCTCCACGCATGGCCAGCAGGAGAGGACGGGACAGTAGAAGCTGCCCACCCCACTGGCCAGCCTCCGGAGGCCACATGGCACGGGGCGCCTGCAGCGTCTCCCCTGGGCCCCAGGAAGGTCTGAGAGGGGAACCAGAGTGCTGAGCGGCCCAGAAACCTATGTGGCATGTGGCTGGGGTACGCAGACGTCGGACTGCGCCCTTGGGCACAGCCGAGAAGCCGGACGCTGCAACCTCTGCCTGGGCACGGAGGGAGCCACAGGGAGAAGTCGGAAATTGCACAGCTGTCCCCGTCCAGGGCCACCACGCCGCCGCCGCTTGCTCAGTCCCCAGGGAGCTCGGGCAGCGACCCAGAGCCGGACACCATGCTCACAGCCGACGCCGCTTGCAACCCAGATTCAGCCAGGCCGCTTTTACTGCCGCCCAGTGCGGTGGGGCGTGGCTGGCCCCCAGGTGTGGTGCAGGTGTGGGGTGGGCTGTGGCCGGGCATCAGGTGCGGTGCAGGTGTGGCGTGGCCGGCCCCCAGGTGCGGTGTAGGAGCAGGTGGGCCATGGCTGGACGCCAGGTGTGGTGCAGGTGGGCCGTGGCCAGGCACCAGGTGCAGTGCAGGTGTGGGGTGGGGTGTGGCCAGGCACCAGGAGCAGTGCAGGTGCAGGTACGCTGTGGCGGGACACCAGGTGCAGTGCAGGTGCAGGTGGGCCGTGCTGGCCACCAGGTGCAGTGCAGATGTGGGGTGGGGCATGGCCGGCCCCCAGGTGCGGTACAGGTGTGGGGTGGGCTGTGGCCGGGCATCAGGTGCGGTGCAGGTGTGGCGTGGCCGGCCCCCAGGTGCGGTGTAGGAGCAGGTGGGCCATGGCTGGACGCCAGGTGTGGTGCAGGTGGGCCGTGGCCAGGCACCAGGGGCAGTGAAGGTGCAGGTAGGCTGTGGCGGGACACCAGGTGCAGTGCAGGTGCAGGTGGGCTATGCTGGCCACCAGGTGCGGTGCAGGTGTGGGGTGGGCCGTGGACTGTCTGTAGTGGACACACCCACTGCACCTGTGGCGGTGGCTGAACTCCCTTTGACAAATGTTTGCTGAGGGCCCTGAGACCAGGTCCTGGCCATCAGACACCTGCCCTGACCCTCCCATTTTCTCCCCGGTTGTTCTACTCTGGCTCCGCGGTGTTACTCCAACACCCCCAGCTCCCTCTACCCCAGTGGCTTTGCACCTACAGGCTTTCCCTGGACACATGACTCTTCCCCCACCCACGGCTCACCCACCACCTACTACATCACCGAGTGGCCATCCCACGCTGATGTGCATTGGCCCTGCACCCCTGCCTCCCTGTCCCAAATGCAACCCCACGAAAGCACCGCCCGGTGCGGTTCCTCTTTACACATCAGCACTGACCCCCTGGAAATGCTCGGCAAATATTTGCTGAATGAATAATGAATGAGTGATTGCTCCAGGAGCTGAGTTCCCTGATATTCACACTTTTCTCTCCTTCCACCAGTCAGGTTAATATTAATTTCCACTCAAGGAGGCTGGAGGAGTCTCTGCTTAGTTGGAGAGGAGGGCAGAAGCACCCTTTGAAGCTATCAGCCTTTGCAGAAGGGTTGAACTTGTTCCAAGAGCGACACGGGAAGCAGCCTGCTGGAGACCTTCCAGGAAAGACACACTCCAAGGTCCACTACTGAAACTTTGCATTTTCCAAATATCACAGAAGACAGAAATTGGATCTGCTCCAGAGCTTGCTATTGAATTTTATGCCTGCTGAGCTCTACTAAATACATAATGAAGAGGCTGAATTAACTATGCAAAAGTATAATTTACAGTTAATGTTTATAATTGATGAGTTGAGGGTCTCTGCGGCAGCACCAACTGCCGAGACTAAAAGGACTACAGGGAATACAGGGAAGTTTTACTCTCAAAATAGAAGGTACTGTCTGCTCCACACCCAACTTGTTCATCCATCCACCCACCCACTTATGCTCCGTCCTCCCATCCATCCATCCATCCATCCATCCATCCATCCATCCATCCATCCATCCATCCATCCATTATCCATCCTCCTCATCCTCCCATCTATTCATCCATCCATCCATCCATTATCCATCCTCCCTCCCATCCATCCATCCATCCATCCATTATCCATCCTCCTCATCCTCCCATCTATTCATCCATCCATCCATCCATTATCCATCCTCCCATCCATCCATCCATCCTCCCATCAATTCATAATCCATCCAACCATCCATCCATCCATCCATCCTCCCTCCCATCCATCCATCCATCCATTATCCATCCTCCTCATCCTCCAATCTATCCATCCATCCATCCATCCATCCATTATCCATTCTCCCATCCATCCATCTATCCTCCCATCAATTCATAATCCATCCAACCATCCATCCATCCATCCATCCATCCTCCCATCCATCCATCCATCCATCCATCCATCCATCCATCCATCCATTATCCATCTTCTCATCCTCCCATATATCCATCCATCCATCCATTATCCATCCTCCCATCCATCCATTCATCCTCCCATCAATTCATAATCCATCTTCCCATCCATCCATCCATCCATCCATCCTCCCATCAATTCATAATCCATCCATCCATCCATCCATCCATCCAACCATCCATCCATCCACCCATCCATCCATTATCCATCTTCCCATCCTCCCATCCATCCATCCATCCATCCATCCATCCATCCATCCATCCATCCTCCCATCTATCCATCCTCCCATCCATCCATTATCCATCCTCCCATCCATCCATCCATCCTCCCATCAATTCATAATCCATCCAACCATCCATCCATCCACCCATCCATCCATTATCCATCTTCCCACCCTCCCATCCATCCATCCATCTATCCATCCATCCATCCATCCTCCCATCAATTCATAATCCATCCATCCATCCATCCATCCATCCATCCATCCATCCATCCATCCATCCATCCATCCATCCATTGTCCCATCCATCCACCATGTATTGGAGCCCAGCTACTAAGAAGTAATGACCAATGCCTCCCTATCCCCACATGGCTTCCCCACACCCATACCCTCAACCAGGCCGGGGCTTGCCCATGAACGTATCTGAACCTGTTTGCTTCCCTGCCTTCACTGCGGCCTCCTTCACCCACACCCCCTCATCTTCCTTCTGCACCATGGCAGCTGCCAGGTGCAGATTTTACCCTGTCTCTGCAGTCTCTTCTCTGCCTAGGAGTTGGGGAGTTTCTAAGATAAAAAACTCATAAAGTCAGTGCATCCCTGAATGTCTCCCCAGCCGCCTGCCACAGTCCAAACACACCCTGAAGTCCTCTCCTCTCTACGTGCTCTGCCTCATCTCATCCCCGCCCTCTCCCTCCATCACCAGCAAGGTGTGCTCTGCAGGTGCCGGGGTGAGTCCCGCTCTGCCTCTACTGTGCCCTCCGCTGCACTTTGCACAGCCAGCTCCGTGCTGTCATTTAGCATAGAAACCAGCACCTTCATATGCTCGCACGCCCACCTAGCAGACGCCCCGCATGGCCCACCCTGAAACAGCCTGGCGCTGGGTCTCAGAACGGCATGGCCACCACGAGCACCTCGTGTGCTTCACCTTTGTCCCTCGTCTGTCCTCCCCACCAGGCCAGAAGCCGTCGTGGGCTGTGCTTGTCTCAAAGGCTCGAGCAACAGCCCCTGATGACCTTGATGGGACGAGTGATTCTTAGTGGCGGCAGCAGCGGCTGCTTCTGGCTGCATCCTCCAGCTCCGTTACCCCTGGGGCACGTGGCTGTTCCCCACGCCCGTCATCCTGAGGACCTGCCCTCTCTCTCCCCACAATATCGTCCGCAGCTTCCCAGAGGGCACATCAACGGGTGAAACTGACTTGGGGAAGCCAAAGGGAGTAGAAGAAAAGAGAAGGGAAAGAGACGGAGACTCAGCTCTGGAGGCGGGTGGCTGAGACGCAGGGCGACAGCCGTTCTTCGAGGCCGCTTGCCTCAGCCCAGCAGGGAGGCAGAAGCTGCTCCGGCATCGGACTGCCCTCGTGCAGTCTCTCTAGTTCCCAGAGGCCCTTCAAGGGCCAGGAGACAGGAGAGGGCCCCCCTCTACTCCAGACGCACCTGTACCACGTGGCACCCCCAGTTAGGAAGGGCCCTTGGTAAGTGCCTCAAAGCATCTCTAGCAGAAAGCACGAGAGCAGGAGAGAACGCCTCCATGGTGGGTGTGACGGCCACGGCCAAGCAGAGCCCACGCGTTGGAGGCGCCGAGTGCCGGGTACCAGCCTGGCAGATGGCTTGGCAGGAAGAGCTCCGAGACGTGTCACCGGGGCTCACACTAGGCAGGGAGGCCGTTGCCCCGTCCATGTCCCCATGGCCTGGGACCCGCTGGACGGGGACGGAGTGTGGGTCCAGGCGGAGGAACAGCCGCGGCCCTGGTGGCTTCTCATTCAGGGCTGCCCAGTGGCCGCTCAAGCGGGTCGGCCTGGGGGACTGTCCTTCCCCTGACAACGAGCAGGGTGGGCGGCTAACCCAGGAGGTCAGCCATGACTGTGAAGGGAGGCGGAGAGTCTCCATCTCTCCAGATCTGCGTGGCCGGCGTGGCTCGGCCAGGTGGGCACGCCCGCAGAGACCTCGCCAACAGGTGTTTGAAGGTGGGAGGATGGCCTGGCAGGGCTTGGCTGCTCCTCGGCTGAGGCTGGCCTTCCTGTGGGGCCCAGCCGCGGTCGGGGCTGCCTGCTCTCTGCACGTTGCTGGCCTCGCCGGGTCCTTGCCTCTGCCCATTAGGGCACCTGCGCCCTCCCACCTGGGCTTACGTTGGCCCGATTCAGGTGTCCGGCTTTGCAGCTCACCATGCTGGCCTGCTTGTGCCATTGGCCACGGTGCCCCCTTGTCCCTGCCCGGGCCAGCTGCCCCTTCTGTGAAGGAGAATCCGGTGTGGTGACATTCTGGCCGGGCAGTACCTGTACCTGTGCAATGCCAGGTGTCTACCGCGCGTTAGACCAGCCGCTCCTGGAAGCCGCCCCGGGGAACAGGGGGCCAAAGCCGCCCTTGCCGTCCACATCGCCTGGAAGTGGCTCCTCACGCTTTCTTTCATCAGCAGCCGGCTCCTGGTGTTCTAACACCAAGGCACTGTGGCTTGAAAGGCAGGCAGATGCGTGAACAAATGCCTCCCCTGTGGGGCCTCCCCAGACGCGGCAGGAGGCTCAGCTAGCGGGAGAAGAGCCGCGGACGGGAAAATAAATGGAGGATCGAAACCGCGTCCCACGCCCAGCTCTCCGGGGACTTGTGTTTCCTCCCAGCCTCGCTGAGCATCCCCACCCATCGTGAGGACGGGTGGGCTCCCCGCGGCAGCCTCCCCAGGCCGAGGACTTGGCTTCCCGGGAGCAGGAGCAGCTGGGATGGAGGCAGAGGGCAGATTTTTCAAATCAAACGCTCAGAGCTGTAACTATTGAGCGCAGGCATCTGAGGGGACCTCCAATTTAGCAGAAGCCCTTCTGAGGTGCTCTGGAAGCTGCCGGAAGAGCGAGTACAGATGCTGAAATGAACCGCGTCCTTGGAGAAATCAGCTCAAACGGCTGCAATTTCATCTCCGAGTAAACCCCGTTTCGGCAGCTCCCTCGACAGGCTGCGGGGATTGCACGGGGCTGTGTTCACACCGCGGCGCAGACACCGTCCTGTTGAGGAGTTTCAATCCCCAGACCCCAGGTGCAGGGATGTCACCAGACAGCTGGGGGCCTGGGTTCCCTCCAGTTCCCAGACCCCTGTGCAGGGTGGGGGGCTCCCTCCAGCCCCTACCTGTGGCCTCGCACTCGCTAACGTGGCGAGAGCTGAGGAGTCATCACCAGGTCATCCTTTGCCCACACCTGGCCTTCAGGTTGCAGGGACCCTGGACCCAGTCGCAGGGGCTGGATGCACCTCTGCAGAGGGGCGGGGACACAGCGCCCCCAGCAGGCCAGCTGCAGCTAAAGGTGCCAGCTTCCAGTGGAGCTGAGCAGAGCGGAGGCCAGCCTCTCACTGGGACTTCAACAGAGAGGAGAAGAGGCCTGAGGGAAGGAGAGGAGGGAGTGGACAAGGGAGGGGGCGGGGAAGGAGGTAGGGGAGAGGGTGGCGGAGAGAGGGGGCAAGAGAGAACAGAGGGAAGGCGAGAACGCATAGCAGTGGAGCGGACCCACGCCGCACCAGCCTTGGGGAACCAGGTCCTCGGCGGGCGCTCGCAGCCCTGTCAGTGCCGGGGGGCCGGCCAGAGCCCCGTGGCGTGGTCCGTGAGGAAAGGGAGCAAGCGTGTCAGAGCCCCCACGATGGGCGGGGGCTGCAGGTCAGCCATCTGCGCCCCCTGCCCCGGCAGGTGCCCCTTCCCTGAGCCCTGACAGGTGACCTCTCGGTGCACCCCAGTTTTCAGCATCTCCAGGTGGCCCATTTCTGACCATTAGATTCCTTCTTGCAGAGAATGAGAAGCAGTAGCGCTCCAACATGGTCCCAGGGCAGCTGGGACACAGAGAAGTCTGTTCGTTCACTCACTCACTCACTCACTCACTCACTCACTCACTCACTCACTCACTCACTCACTCATTCATTCATTCTTTCATTCATGCATCCTGCTCACTCCCTGCATGCATCCAACACACCTGCACACAGCTGTGTCCTGGGAGCTGTGCTGGCCCCAAGGAAGGCAAAACACCGCAGCTCCGATGCCGGGGTTAGGGCCCCGTGACGGAGCCCAAGGGACTGGGGCAGAGAGAAAGACGAGGGGTAGAGGAGTGTCATGGCACCCCTAAAAAGCTGCAAGGCTCCAGGACATGCGGCCTCTCTGGTGTCCCCAGTCCCAATGTGTCCGAGTCCAGGCAAGGTGTCCCCTTTGAGCTGGGGATGTGTTCAGCAAACAACCGCCCAGGTCTCATCCTCCTTCCTGAACCAAGGATGTCTAAGCTGCAGCGAGAGCGCATACTCCCCCTCCTCCCCCTGGCAGATGCGGCCAGGTCTCCTCCGTGTGCCCCGTCCATCTGTAAGACCCTCTGCCACCAGCGCACCGGCCTCCCCCACGGAAGAGGAAACCGAGGCCCGTGAGGCCAAGCGTGTCGCCCCACCTGTGCTGGTGACAGAGCGGGCGTGATCATCCCTGCTCTCCGGGGCTGGCCTGTGAGCACGCAGATGCTGCGGGGGTAGGGGGTGCAGGCAGGGTGTCCTGAGCCCCTTTGCCCAGCCTGCAGGGCACAAACAGCTGAGCATAAGCGCTGAGCATGCAGATGCGGCGGGGGGTGCGGGGAATGGGTGAGGGGGTGCAGGCAGGGCGTCCCGAGCCCCTTTGCCCAGCCTGCAGGGCACAAGCAGCTCTGGAAGCTGGAGACCAGGTCTCCCTGGGGCCGAGGGCAGGTGTGCCTCCCGACTGGAGTAAAAAGCACGCCTCACCACTGGTGTCACCCACACGTTTGGGGGTGTCCTTAAGCTGAGTGCCCTCTGAGACTCCCCGTGTGCCGCCGTCCCCCAGGACTACTCTTCATCACCCCCATTATCTTGGTCTCAAACAGGACAGACCAGGAGGCTTCTCAGCAAGGCCAGAGGCTGGAAGGCCACGGTCAAGGCAGGTTCTGCGTCTGGGGCCCCTCTGGTTCAAGGACATCTGTCTCTGGCTGAGTCCTCACGTGGCAGCAAGGATGAGGGACATCACTGGGGTCTCCATTTCCGGGGGCTCCACCCTTATGGTCGGGTCACTCTCAAAGACCCCTCCTCCGAACACCATCACATCGGGGTCTCAACGTATGAATGTTGGGGGGCATGCAGACATCCAGTCTGCAGCAGCTATATGCCCTGTTCTGGGTCCTGGCTGCCTCTGGACCCCTGTACCAGTCAGACCCCAGCAGCGTGGCAAGCAAGCCCAGCGGCCGCTTCCCATTGGGCTCTTGATTTAGTGTCAAAAATGGGCAACAAATAGGCCCTGCCGAGCGGCTCTGATTATCACAGAAGGCGTGCAGGGAGCGTGTGTTAGGATGGAGATGGGAGGGGGAAGGGTAAAGTGAGCTGGAAGATGAAGAGGCCTGATAAAGCACTGCAGGCAGGAGGTGAGCATGTGCAAAGGTCCTGGGGTGGGAGGAGCAGGCAGAGGGAGGGGCAGAGGGAGTGCAGGCTGGCTGCAGGAAGGGTGGCCTTAAATCTGGGGGCAGGGAGGCCAGCCCTCGCATCTCTTCTAATTCTTGCTTTGTTCTGGGTACCCTGGGAGTCTGCCGCCCTTCTCCACGCTGGGGCCAGCGTGAACCCAGCAAGTGCCAGGGAGGTGCACGCTCTCTGCTCACCACCCAGCCCCATGCGCCCGCAACAGCTCAGGCAGAGCCCTTCACCAAACATCCTCAGAAAACCCGCGGAGGCTTTGCAGTTGCATGCAGGAAACAGACCCCAAAGTTGGCAAACGGCATTGCTGGGGTCTCCGGCGTCCCACACACCAGGGGCTGCGCTCCCACCACCGGAGGTGCTTTCAGCTAGAAGGCCCCATCTTCGCAGTAAGAAGCAAGTGGGTGAGTGAATAAATACACCGTATTTGGGGGAGGAGCCACGGACCACCCAGCGCTCCCTCCAGCTCTCTCGATACTCAGAATGCTTGGACTGTTTCATTGTCTTTAAAGTGGGGCTCCTGGAGACTCCCCCCTCCTGGGGTCACTCCCGGGAGGAGATGGGCCTGCGCGCCCCATGCCGAGTGGACCTGTTACAGGGCAGCCCTAATATAAAATGGGTTTGCCTGACTGGGTCCTCACCCGCGCTCGAACGGCACTTATAATGCCCCAACTGCAGGCACACACAACAAAGGTTAATAAAGGGTTTTATTTACAAGGGAAGGAGAAATAGCGTAGTGATAACACAAGGGGAAGAGAGGGATACAGATCTGTAAATATCCTACCGGTTCCTTGGAGCTGGAACCCAACGGTGCGCTGAGAGCTGACTCCCAAGGAAAAAGGACCCCCCAAGGCCCACGTGTCTGCTTTTATATTCAGCCTGGCTGCTCAACTCCACCCTCAGGTCCCAGTGATCTGCTCTTCGATAATGACCTTATGGGATTTGTAGTCCTTGGATCTTGTAGGTCTGGAATGGGGGTCGAAGTCCATAACCTAGTTGTGTAATCCATTCAGGAGGGTCTTTCCCCCTAACAGACTCTGGCCCCGTGAGTGCCCTCTGGGGCTGGGGCCACCTCGCACAGGGAGTCCCACCGCTGCTGACCTCGGCCACGCCCAGGCGCCCGCCCGCTTAACTTTCCTCGGTGAACAGACACGAGTCTATTTAACAGGGGACATTCCATCCGGGCGCTACATGGGAAACAGGCGCGTTTGTCAGAGATAACGTGGGGGTGCCCCGCTGCGGAAGCCGGCCCGCCGCCCACACTGCCCTCCACCCCGCTCCTCGGAAACCCTCCCAGAGGCCCCTTTGAGCTCGAGATCACCTTCTCTTTGTGACCAGCTGCCTGAGGCCGCCACTCGTCACTGGGACCGCTCTGGACGGCCAGCCCTGGGCACCTTGCCTGGCCGAGCCTGTAGCGGTAGACGCGCATGCTGGGGTCCCGGACAGAGCAGGTCTGCACGGCAGGATGCTGCTGCCCCGGGAGTAGCCTCTAGCTGTTTACTGGCGATAATACACAAGCGTGATTGCACATATGACGAGGTAGAGGGGCACAGAGGGCATCACCTTCTGGGGAGCAGGACCAAAGTCCAAAGGTGTCAAAGGTGGTAATTCTATAGGGGGTAGGGAGGACGTGCAGCCTTGCATGCAGAGAGCGCCTTCTGTGCAGGTGCTTGAGCTGATTCTGGGCTACTCCCAGGCCGTCTGGGACTCTGCCCACACCATCGGTCCCGGGCTACCTGGGCGTCCCCGCCGCCTGTGATGTGGGCCACTGTCCCGAGGCCGTCACGCGGGACTGCCTGGTTGAATCTTTCATGCCCATGTAGGTGCGCACAGGCGCAGAGGCCGTGGTGGCAGAGAGGCCACAGCCGTGCTTTCCCTGTGGCTTCCGCTGCTCCTGAGGGTCGCCCCGAGTGGAAATCGAAGGGCAGGGGGGACTTGGGTGCGGGGTCTCTGGGACCCAGGACGGTGTTTTCTCTCCACCCCTGTGCTCTCTGCACCTCCAGGCACCACGGCGGCCCCCTGCAGACAGCGGCCCCTCGGAGCTCTGCAGAGAAGCAAGTTTTCCAGGGCTGCAGAAAACCAGGAGGCTCTGGCCCCAGGGGCTGCAGAGAGGCACCTGGGATGGAGGGGAGTGGAGGAGGAAGCCCCGGGTCTCCCCAGCCCGCTCGCTGCCGCGCTGCTGCTGCCACCGCCGGGGTATCTCTCAATTCAGCATCACACACATTGAAATACCAACGTCCCCCTTCCAGCTCTGAGGCCTTTCTGTTTAATATTTGCTATAATTTTCTTCCCACCAAGGGCGTGATTGTTTCTCATTTTTTTTTTAAAGGAGGAAAGAAGGAAAAAAAAAGAAGATGTGGAGAAAATGTCTCACACATCATTAGGAAATATTTAAATAAAGATGGCAGTTTTATTTGCTTATGTAATAGTGGAAAAATACAGCTCAAATCCCATTTCTCCCTGTAGCTAAAATCCTTTTAACCATAACAGAGCAGAATTCTAGTCCTGCAAACTAGGTCACGGATTGCTAACTCCACGCTGCTAAATATATTTTTGTGATATGCACCATATATTTATCTAAACACAATGTATCAGTGTAAACACCTAATAGCAAAAACATAGGTACCCATGTACCTGGAACCTACTTTGAAAGTATATTTGACTGTTGTGATTATTTGACAGTTTTGACACTTAAAGACACTTAAATGCAACACACGTGGAGTACGGAACATTCATACTCCACAAAAATATGGTGAAAATAAAACTTCCCTCCTATCCCTGACTCCAGATTTTTCAAATTCCTTCCCAGATCCCTTCCCAGTGATCTGCTATCCGCTTACAAATATATTCCTCTAAAATTTTTTATTGTGGTGAAATGCACATCTCGTAGAACCAACTCTCCTCACCCTTTTATAGGTCAGGGGCATGAAGAGAACTGGCACTGTGGTCCCTGGGTCAGGGGATTGAGTCCACACTTTGACTTCTGGAACAAAGCTTTCTTTGGCAGAGTCTTATTTATTGGTCTATTTGTAGCATCAGAGAGTTGAGCTTGTGCCCTGAACTCTCGTCTTGCTAAACTGAAACTCTATTCCCCTGAAACACACACTCCCACCCGCCCTGCCCCAATACCTACTTTCTGTCTCTGTGAATTGGGCTCCTCTAGGGCCCTCAGCTAAGTGGGATCAAAACAGTATCTGTCTCTGTGTTTGGCATATCTTATTCAGTCTACTGTCTTCAATGTTCATTCAGGTGGTAGCAGCTCTTTATGTTTTAACCTCAAATATCAGCTAGTCACAGGTAATGATTCACCTGACAATATTGCTTAGAGAACCTTCCAGATACAGATATGACTCATTTTACATGGCTGTATAATATTCCGTGCAAGAAAAGTGCTGGGGTTTATTTGACCAGTTGCAGCTATTCAATATGTGCAGATTTTTCCACATCAATCATACCTCAAAAAAGAGAAAACAAAGACTTCTGCATTGTGCTCTGGGAAAGCTGACCACCCCAGATGGCCATGGGGAGACCCCCCAGTCAGTGTGGGGGAGTTGCACAGAGAGGAATTTGATCCCTCTCGGGCTGACTGCACCCCCCGACAACAGCAGCCCCATTTGGCACCTCGACATTCCCAGCTCTGTGGAGCTCCCCAGGGGGGCAGTGCAGGGAGTCCTACCTGAGGTGTTTTTTTTGGGGGGAGGGCAGGTATAGCTAATGTCTGCTTTGCCTGCCTCCATTTCTACAACCTGCCTAAAATTTTTAGAAATAAATTTAACGATATACGCTAGAAAAGGGCACAGGAGCGTAACCCCCACCCAGATGAAGAAACAGAAAATGCAGTCTCCAGAACTCCCAGAGCCTGGTGCCGCTCCTAATCTCACCTTCCTCCCAGGAATGGTCACCTGACTTCAGTCATCACATGTTTGCATGACGCTACGGGGTCCTGTGTGAGTGGACACGGGCACCGTGTGTCCAGCGGTCTCTCTTCGGGCTCAGTACTGTGTGTAGCAGTGATTTGTCCTTGTTCTTTGACCTTTGTCCCGAGTCCCATTAAGACAGGTCATGAGGAAGGGAAGAGCATGCTGGGAACTACACTTTGGGGTGCCCGCCCAGGCATGGAAGCACAGTGGGATGTGTATGATGTAGAGAAACAGCCCCATGCCCAGCCCAGTTGGGTGTGGGGGGCAGTGGGAGCTCCTAGAACTGAGTCCTTGTGTGCAGGGCAGACAGGGCTGTAGAAGGTGCTATGGTGATGAGGCTGGGGTCCAGGTGTGCAGAATAGGAGGGAGGGGCGAGGCAGGAGCATGCCCATGCTCCCCTGCACATTTGCACAAAGTGGAGTTCATCGACCAGTGTTGGGGTCACAAGTGATGTGTTGACAGCTTGACAAGACAGACATTGGGGGGAAGCGCCGTATCTGCACGGACAGGTCGATGCACGAAGGAAGCCGGGGATTAAGGGGGGTGGGGGGCAGGGAGGTGGGCAGTGGGGCAGTGGCTCTTCCTGAGCCCCAGTCTCAGCCAGAATGGGGCGCCCGAGGCCATTGCCTGAAGCTCTGTCACTGTGTCCCAGCATCAGAACTGTGACTGACACTTCACCTCTGGAACAAAGTTTTCTTTGACAGAGTCTATGCTTAGTCTATTTGCAGCACCAGTGTACTAGGGAGACTGGAAATCAGTGTGATTACTGGGGAGTCGGGAGGGGTGTTAACCCCCCAATAAAAATCCCCTTTGTTTCTATTTGGAGTAATACTTTTTATGACTTCCTAACTATAACTGCTTCCACTATTAAAAAAAAAATCCTTACAATTTGCAACCGCAAGTGAGCTGGACAGGAGGAAAGGATCTATTTGGGGACACACTGTACCTACTAATCCATAATAGCATAAGAAGTGGGCTGTGAAGGAGGGGCTGGCTTTGCAGGGCTGGGAGAGGAGGGTGTACTGGGGAGGAGAGCAAGAAGAACTCGTTGAAGTGGACGGCTGGGATGGCTGGGTGGAGGCGAGGGGAGGGTGGTCGAAGGAGAAGATTCCTGTTGACTTGCTGGCTGTGACCTTTTGGGGGTACAGGGGAGGGGTGGGTCTGTCCCTGGAGGGTGCAGGTAGAATGGGTGGGTGGGTGGGCATGGGCCAGGGCTGGGAGGCAGAGACTGCCGTTTCTGTAGCTCCAAGGCATGACCTACATTCTAATTTCAAAGGCGTCCTTCTGTTTCGACAAAAGAGAAGGATTAAGATGAACACTCTCTGGGGGTGTTCGAGGGGGGAGGCTTCTAGGATCACCAGGCTCCACTGGAGTGGAGGAAATGGGCCCCAGGCCAAGAATTTAATTGCATTTATTTTTCTGTTTGCCTTCTATCTATGGCCAAATGATACTGGGCTTTTGTATTCGGGAATGAGATAAAGTTTCCCCCTGAAATAAATGTATTTAAGTGCAAAGAAGAGAGGAGCTGACTTTGCCATAGAACAGTGAGTGAATGATGCGGGTGCACGGGATCTGTGTAGATGGCGAAGTCGTGGGTGACGCTGAGGACACCCTGTCCTGGGTCCCCAGGGTCACCTGTCAGCCTCGGGAGGAGGTATTTCGAGACTCCCGGCAAGGCAGGGAGGGCAGGACTGAAGGGAAGATGCTTGGGTCACTGGTGGTCTCAGCCCCATCCTTGGGGAGGGGAGAGGGTTCAGGGAACTCTCTATGTGACTTAGGATGGGACCACGAAACTTGTCTGCGCCAGGAAGGCAAGGTCAGAGAGAGCAGTTACTAAAAGCAGAGGGTGCCAGGGCCAGAGGCATAGTTCAAGCCCCTGGGGGCCAGTCAGTTGACCAGAGAGAGGCCCCCAAGCCTTGGGGACAGATGCGCCCCCAAGATTTACTTCTAGGAGGGCAGCTGTGGCTCAGGCAGCCGGGAGAGCAGCGCCCTGGCCTGGAGAGCATTTTCCCAGCCTCCCCTCCAAGTCCGGCCTGCAAGGCAGGACACCCAGCTAGCTCTTCCTTTGTGAGTTTTCCTCCCAGGCTGAAAACAGGGTAACCCCCAGGGAAAGGTTTCAGGTTCCCTGCCTCACCTGAGGAAGGGTGGAGCTGAGCAGGGAGAAGAAGCTAAGAGACTGGGAGAAGGGAGGAAGGAAGAGGCAAGAAGGAGACCTGGAGGAAGCCGCGCTCGTTTCTCACCTTGGACTGCACCAGGGACTTGGGGGACGCGGAAGGAGACACTTGGAGGAGAGAGGGATGTGGGCGGTGACAGTGGCAGCTCTTATCTGGACCCGGGTTTCGAGTCGTTTCCTTCCAGACTCGCCTGGCCCCTTCTGCCCCTTTCCTTGGGGCCCCACAAGAAGGTGCCTTGGACATGTGGCCAGTTTTGGGCCTCAGTGGCCCCGATTTGGGCCAACCTTGGTGGTTTCAGGGGCTGGAGGGCAAGGAGAAGGTTGAATGGCTGCTGGTTGGTACGGGTTGGTGGTGTTGTGTATACTGAATATGCTGAAATCCAGAGTACACTTCAGAAGGGTGAATTCTCTGGTATGTAAATTATATCTCAGTAAGAAAAATTGTCTGAGAAACAAAAGGCAAGAGAGAAGTTAAACTTCAAGGTATCGTTAAAGGGTTTGGCACAGCATTCTACCAGCATAATAAAAAGTCTATTGCATCATTATCATCATCAGGGTCGCCATATTCACCATCATCCCCAGTATCATCAGCACCATCATCATCACCATCATCTTCATCATTCCCATGATCATGCCCCCATCATCAGCACCACCATCATCATCCTCACGATCATCCCCATCATCAGCATCATCATCATCAGCACCATCACCAGCATCACCATCATCCCCAGTATCATCAGCACCATCACCATCAGCACCACCGCCATCATCATCATCATCATCCTCACGATCACCCCCCATCATCAGCAGCATCACTGTCATCGTCATCACCATCATCACTATCATCTTTATCATCTTCATTATCTTCATGATCATCCCCCCATCATCAGCACCATCACCATCATCACCATCATCATCGTCCCCACCGCCATCATTCCCCCATCATCAACACCACCACCACCATCATCCCCACGATCATCCCCCATCATCAGCACCATCACCGCAATCACCATCATCATCATCCTCATGATCATCCCCCATCATCAGCAGCATCACTGTCATCGTCATCACCATCATCACTATCATCTTCATCATCGTCATCATCTTCATGATCATCCCCCCATCATCAGCATCATCACCGTCATGGTCATCACCACCACCACCATCATCACCATCATCCCCACGATCACCCCCCCCATCATCAGCACCATC
>JAGFMF010011719.1:3499918-3533362 GCA_019455555.1 Galemys pyrenaicus | reverse complement strand
TCACCGCAATCACCATCATCATCGTCCCCACCACCATCATTCCCCCATCATCAGCACCACCACCACCACCACCATCATCCCCACGATCATCCCCCATCATCAGCACCATCACCGCAATCATCATCATCATCCTCACGATCATCCCCCATCATCAGCACCATCACCGCAGTCATCATCATCATCCCCACGATCATCCCCCATCATCAGCACCATCACCGCAGTCATCATCATCATCCCCACGATCATCCCCCATCATCAGCACCATCACCGCAATCATCATCATCATCCTCACGATCATCCCCCATCATCAGCACCACCACCACTATCACTGTCAACACCACCATCATATCCCCCCTGGACCATCATCCCCTTTACGCTCATCATCCCCCCACCATTATCCCCACTATCTTCACCACCACCACCATCATCACCACCAGCCACAGAGGCTCCCCTGGGGAGCAGGGGGCTGCCAGGAAGCCCTTAGCAGTGGCCTCAGGGGGAACCTCTCCAGGCCTCAGCATCTCCAAGTGTAAAACAGGGAGAAGTGCAGAGGGAGGTGTGGCAATTAAGAGATGTGAGAGCTTCCCAGAACACCTGCAAACAGCACACAGACACGGGGACTGTCGTCCCTGATGAGACTGCTGCAGTCCCCCGTGTCCCCGCCCAGCGTACAGACATGGGCAACCCACGTCAGGAGCAAGCCCACGTCAGGACGGAGGACCCACTCGTGGGGACCTTGGGGCCGGGAGCCTCCCTCCCGCTGGTGGGCGTTTCCACGAACTGAGCGGGTGCCGCCCCAGGAGCCCGTGTCCACCGGTGCCTCTTCTCTGCCCCCAGATCACTCCAAGGACTGCAGGGGAGGGGCCCGGCTCCCCCGCGGACACGGGTGCAGCGGTTCTGCTCCCTCACACCTTCCTAGCACGGCACGTCCGCTCTCTACCTCCGTGCTAAGCTGGGCGCTGACGGGCTCCACGGGGGCTGGCGAGAGCGTGTGTGGTGCAGGAAGACGGAGCCGTGGAGGGCCGGAGTGAGCTCGCCCACCTGAAGCTGCTCTTAGATTTTAACTTTTTTTCATGATTTGGGCCAAAGGCGGCAGCAGGCAAGAGCGCATGGAGACGGCGGGCGAGCAGTTCCTCTCTAACCGCAGACGGAAGAGTCGCGGCCAGCCACGTTTCCACAGAGCAGACTCCTCGGCCCTCAGCGCCCCCCATGGCCTCTGCTGCCTGTCCCGGCTCCCCGGGAACCCCAGGTCTCTGCTTACGCCGCGAATCCCTGCGGCGAGGTGGTCTTCGTGCCGCCAGGCTCACAACGCCGATGGCAGAAGCGGGAAGCATAAGCTGCCTGCTCTGTTTTCCCTGCCACCCTTTCCCCAGCTCCTCACTCCCTGGTTAGAAAACTCCCTGCCTTGGCCTTTTTGCGTCCACCCGGGAGAGACACCCCGCCACGCGCAGGCGCGCCTCTTTGGGGCAGGTGCTGGTGCTCCCCATCAGGGCTCACAGTGCTCTCAACACCTGTCTTTGTAAGAGAGACGGAGTCGAACCCGACGTGGGCCTGACTTTTGCTGGAGACAGGAGATAGCCCAAGAGTGGGACCCCGAAGCCCACCGCCTGTTGCGGGTGACAAATCCGTCTCGCCCTCGCTCTCCTTCCAGACTGGCGCGCGCCCTCCCGGAGCCTGCTCCAGCAGCCTGTGACCCCCGAATACACAGCTCGCCCTAGGCCCAGCTAGCGGTCCCCTCTGCCCAAACACCCTCCCGAGGCATTGTGGGGCTCGCAGGGGCTTTGTCCCATGGATGGAGGGCAAAAGGATAGAGAAAAACTGGGAAGGAGGTGCCTTAAGACCAGAGCCCTGGCTCCCACAAGGAGGAGGGGTAGACGGATAAACAGCCATGAACCCAACTATAGGAACAAAGACCCTCGGGCGCCAAGGACTGCTGTAAGTCATGACTGTCGGGCCAAAGATAAAAGAGCGTGAGCTCTATCTTCGGGATTTCCAGAGCCCATTGTAAAGATCCTACACAGTTGGTTAAAAGTCAACCAGCAGGCCACTCCATGCAGGAGCGAGCCCTCCCAAAGAGAAGGAGACTGTCAGGGCAGTCTCTGCCCTGGCTGGGGCAGCCGTCCTCTGCCCACCGGTGACCCTGCAGGAGCTTCTCCTCACCNACTCTCCTCTGCAGGGCAGCGGCCTCCTGCCTGCCGTGACCTGCACCTGCCGGGGCTTCTCTGCACTGACCTCCCTCAGCGAGGCAGCTTCCTCAGGGCCGCCGCCTGCAGCCATGCAGCCTCTCTCAGCAAACTGTCCTCTTGGGGCAGCCCTTCCCGCCCGCTGTGTCTATGCACGTGTCCTTACTCTGCTGTCCCTTCCCTAATGCACCTGCTCTTTAAAATAACTAACGTCTCTGCCTTGTGGAGAAACTTGCCTGGGAACTGGCCGCGTGCTGCTGAACAGGGAGCGCTGGTGGAACCCTTCCCAGCGCGACCCCAAGAACCCTGCTCTGCAAACCCACCGACCCCAGAAACGACATCACCATCATCACTCGGCTCTGAGACTGGCCGAGCACCATACCCCAGAGGTCGTCCACGCCCCCCCAGCACCGCCGTGGGTCTACCTGCTCTCTCTGGACTCAGCCATGAGACAGAGGGGCTTGGTGTGCCCAGCACCCTTGGGCCCAGAACACTGGGCGCCTGGCACAGAGAAGCCCCCAGCAGTCAGCTGTCGAGGGACAATGCACTCACGGGCTGTGGTGCTTGCAGTGGCCTAGACCCGGGTGCTTGGCCTGGCCGCGGGGACAGGGCTGCCCGCCCTGCTGGCCGGACCATGGCAAATCACGGTGGCAGCTGATCAGCCGTCACGCAGAGGTGGGGTGTGGGGTGACTTCCCAGGGGAGTCAAACGTCTCCAAGCAGAGGAGTAGCTGGAGGCTGACCGTCCCCCCCTTGGACTTCAAGTCCACTCCTCGCTCTCTAGCTTCGCTCGCTGCTGTTTCCCTCCGCCCGGCGGGCGGCTCTTCTGGTGACCTGGAGACGCTTTGAGAGCCAGGTCTGGATGGCATCCTGGGCAGTGCCGTGGTGCTGGAGCTGCGGGAGGGTCTCCGTAGGGCCATTCTCGCATGGTGCTGGGGATATCTGGGGCTGGGCGTGGGTTGCTTCCAGGAAGACCGTGAACTGCATTTGCTCTGTGAAGTGACATAGCCGCCTGCTACTTGATCCTCCCAGTTTCTCGTTGACGTCTAAACAACCCCCGGCAACGCCACAGCAGACCTGACATTACAACCATGATACGGCGCTTCCTTCCTGAGCTCCCGCTCTCTACCACTTAACTCTCAGCTGTGCAAGTTACGGCTGTGGTTTTCGTCCCGGCTTTACAGTTGGGAAAACCTGGACACAGAGAAGTTCAGTCGTGGTCAGAGCTCAGTGAGACGGGGGTGCAGAGCTGAACCCGGGGGGGTCTCTCCCCTGAGAGAGACCATGGGGCTTTCTCCCACCAGGGCGTGGGGCTGTAGCTGCTACAATGGATGCCCACTTACTCGTTGCTCCCATAACGAAGATTCCACGAGGGGTCAGCCTCACGAAGGACGGCATCGCTCCTGCACGCATCCTCAGAAATCATTTCTAGGATTTTTATGTCAGCCCGGCTTAGTCTCGGCCACACGAGCACTGGCAAGCAGTGACTCTGTAGTTTGTTTCCCTATCTCTCCCCCTGCGGTTTACCTGCAATCAATACAGGGCTAAACATGTTTCAAAGTCAGGTACTGGTTGAACCGACCCGATGCATTTAAATACAGTGGGCAAAGAAGCAATAAGGCAGGTTGGTGTAAAAGTCTGTAAGTTGCTAAGGAAAACCTTCCCCTAACGATACAGGGTGTCAGAAATATGTACACAAAGTGTCAATCATTTCTCTCCCCGTGGCACCTATGGTCTTATGTAATTTTCTTTAATACCTTCCTCCACCTGGATACAGAGAGAAAGTCAGGGCTGGCTATTGATTTTAGAAAAGCAACTTTTATCCATTCAAGTTATATGACATTACTGACCTTCTTGTAGTGCTTAGTTAGGGGTCAAATTATAACCAAAACAACAACAACAACATATATTCTGGGTTTTGCGAAGAGGAATCCCCACACAGGTGGTGAGCTTCTTATAAAAGACAAAGGACTGGAAGGCACGATGAAATTGCAGCTGTTAACCTGGGTGGTTTTGAATTCATTACTTCTAATGCCTTTGAATCTCCGTTTCTTCACCTTGTAACACGAGATTATACTCATGACCAAGTCCAGGACTCCAAGCTTTGCTGCAATGATCCAGTGAAAGGTACCCACTGAAAAGCTATTGCAAATCCTAAAACTCCTTGAAGACACAGGCATTTTTATGACTTGCATTTACATGTCCTTACTCGGTACTGTTTTGAATACTAAGAGTTTATGTCAGCATCACAGAGATCTGAAGCTGTCTCCTTCCATCACCCTTCCCCACCGCACACAGCTCCTACACCTCCCAGCTTCTCTTGAAGGACACATGGGTATGCTCTGCCCTTGGGGCGGTACAGGATGTGACCTCTGGGCTCCTTATTTGGGCAGGAGAGACAGCTCTCAGCATCCCGTCTGTCCCTCCGCAAGGGCTGGGGTTTGCAGTAGCGATGCGCGATCTTGGATTGTGTCCACCTTAGCAATGCCCAAGAGAGGCGGAGCAATGAGCTGGAAGGTGTTTGGGTTTCTGCTCCCTCTGCAGACCAGCGTCTCCCCAACCCAAACATTTACACAGAAGAGAACTCAGCTTCTATCTTGTTGGGTCAGTGTTTTGGGTGAGTATCCGCTGACCCTTTCATCTGAGCCAACCTGCATTCACAGGGGGTGCATGGTGACACCCAGACAGAGATTCACATCTTCTATCTTGGCCCAGAAACAAAGGGAGTGGAGCTTCTTGGGGGAGAGCCAGGAAGGGATTCAGGTGATGGGCTTTTATCCTTAAGCCTCACTGCTTCCTCCCAGGGTGGAAAATTAAAAGCATGATGGATGAGGTGTCTTTGCCATTTAGCTGCCCTAGTTTACACACCGCTGGTGAGAAAATACTGCACATGAGATGCAGCAAGTAAGGAATAATAAGGACTGCTTATGAAGAATTAATGTGATGCAGAAGACAGAAGGAGAAAAGTTACTAGGTTACCCGGGGAAGGCAAGGAGGACCGGCTACAGAACAGCCTGTCACTGTGCCTTGGGGAGAGAAGCAAGGAGGGGTCTGTGGGACGAATTTGAAGTTAGTAGAATAATCTCTCTGTGTTAAGAGACTGCCTCTTTTCCACACTGCTCCCCTTTTTACCCCCCAAATAAATGCTGCTATGATTTCTTCTGAAACAAACCCCAAAGTATTTTCCCAACTTAGGGTTTTGACTGTCATCTCAGAATGGTGGTGCCAGGTATCAAGGATGTCTAGAAAGAACAGTCCAGGTCTCTGGTCTTGAGGAGGACAAGTCTTGACAGAAGGTGGAACAGACTTGAATTCTGATTTTGACCTATAAACCGGTATCCTTCAGGTAAAGACAAAATACTTCTCTATGTTCTGGCACCCACTGCCCTCTCAGTCCTTCATGTCTCAGTGACTGGGCTTCTGGGCACTGGTGTGATCATCTTGGGTCACTGAGTGAGGGCGCCATCTTGGGTCACTGAGTGAGGGCGCCATCTTGGGTCACAGAGTGAGGGCACCATCTTGGGTTACTGAGTGAAGATGTCATCTTAGATCACAGAGCAAAGGCGCCATTTAGGTCACCGAGTGAAGGCACCATCTTGGGTTACTGAGCAAGTGTGCCATCTTGGGCCATTGAGTGAGGGCGCCATCTTGGGTTATTGAGTGAGGGCGCCATCTTGGATCACAGAGTGAGGGTGCCATTTGGGTTACTGAGTGAAGGCGCCATATTGGGCCATTGAATGAGGGTGCCATCTTGGGTTATTGAGTGAGGGCGCCATCTTAGATCACAGAGTGAGGGTGCCATTTGGGTTACTGAGTGAAGATGTCATCTTGGGTCACAGAGTGAAGGTGTGATTTAGGTCACCGAGTGAAGGCACCATCTTGGGTTACTGAGCAAGTGCGCCCTCTTGGGCCATTGAGTGAGGGCGCCATCTTGGATCACAGAGTGAGGGTGCCATTTGGGTTACTGAGGGTGCCATCTTGGGTCACAGAGTGAGGGTGCCATCTTGGGTCACTGAGTGAGGGTGCCATTTGGGTCATATGAGCAGCACAAACTCTGGTGGCACCAGAACAATTGGAAAGAAGCAGTCTGGGCTTCTGATGATCTTGTAGAACAGACCCACTCTAGATGCTTACGTGTCAGAAAAATTACATTTCCTTTAATTAACATGCCTTAAATAAATATCTCTTATAGACAATTGTTCTACACCCTAAGAAATACCCACCCTTATAGTGGGTTCTTCAATACTATTCAACTCTTACTTGGAACATTGACCAGTGGTGCAACCGAACATTTATGTGCTTATTTCATTATTTTCCAACCTTTCAAATGGACAATGAATTCCAGGAGGTGCAAGCCTGTCTTTCTTAGGAACCTTCTGTGCCCAGTATCTGGCAGGCACTCAATTAATTGTTTACTAAACATAAATACCAAAGTTCAGGCTCCCACTCTGAGACTCTCTCATCAGAGTTATGCAATCAGAACTGTGGTTCCTCACAGTCCAGGTGAACAGGTTTCAGAATGTAGCACCTGGAGACTCCTTAGTTCCCAAGCCCTTTGGGGACGAGTCTGAGCCTTCCCGCCTCTGCAGCCCCTGGGTTCCATGGGCAGCCTGGCAGCCATGTCAAGATGAAGTAATGCTCTATTTCCTCATGATAGGAAGTTGCAGGCTGGGCGAAGCTGTGAAGTTCTTGCCAACTGGAAGGACATCTTAAGGAAATGTCCTTAGGGTCAGCAGTGCTTCTACAACGGGCTATAAACAAACTGCTTCATAAACCCCTGCCAGGAGGAGCGTCACGTCCCTCTCCTTCATCACCGCTGCTGGGGCACTGGGGGGAGGAGATGTGGGAGGAGCTGGAGCACCATGGAGCTGTGCTTGTGCTGCAGCACAGCCTTCCAGAGCCTCGGGGCTCCCAGCGTGGGCCCCCACACCCACACTGAGCCTGCCTTTTCTTTGACTGGCCCCCTCATGCTAACTCTGTGTCCTGACAACACTTTCTTACTCCAGTCATCCAGAAAACTTCTCTCTACTCTGCACAGAGGAGCCTCTGGTCCCGACTCCGCCTCTGTAATCTGGAGACAAGATAATTCAACTCAACATATTGTTGCAAAGATCATTTGTGCAATTAGCCACTCGGCCGGCACTTTAGTCCCTGCTCTGTGCCAGGAGCTGCTGTGAGCTGTGTAAATAGAGGTGACAGGTCCCACCTGCCTTCATGGAGCTCGCACACTGGGAGGTGGAGGAGGTAGATGATACACACAGAGGCAGTTTCACTCTGGTAAGTTCTAGAGAGAAAATGAAACAGGTGACTAAGAAATACCCACCAATTTGTGACCTAAAGGTGAGAATGGCTCAGTCTGAGGGGAGGGCAGATGCAAAGGCCCTGTGGCAGGAACAAGCATGACCATGAGGTGTAAGAAGGTGTTGAGTGACGAGAGACACATATGAGGTGAGCTCGGGGAGGGGGAGCTGGGGCCACCCAGGGACCTGGAGGTTGTGGTCAGGAGTTGGGATTTTATTCTAGGAATTATTCTGCTCCCTACTCTGTCTCTGGTGACTCCTCCCCCCTCTCCCCTGCACCTCTGGCCTGTATCCCAATTCTTGTATAAATAAACCTTAAAAAAAAAATAAAGACAACATTTGGCCAGGACACATGGAGGGAGACACTCCAGGATCATGGGGGATGCCGGGATTACTGGAGTAATTGCCACTGACACCCTGAATGATTCTCTGAAACATTGAAGCCACACAAAGTTCCACAACTTGATCTACTTTTTAAAGAGAACACTTTGTGGGGCCTCCCTGTGTTACAGGGCAGGGAGAGGGGCACCCCAGAACCCCCAAACCTACCCTCTCTGAATGGGTTTTGCTATTTGCTGCATTAAGATAAACATAAGGCTTTTAATGGAAAGGAATTTAATACAATTAGGGTACAATACAGAAAGGACAAAGATTATAGTTACTAAGTTAAGCATCCAAAGTGACCCATCTCCTTGAGGGTAAAAGTTTAGCTAAATAGGATTGGCCCAAAGCAAGGCCCAAAAGCTGCTACACGTCTAAAGGACCTTTCAGTGGAGACCCACAGAAAAGGGTCAGAAAGTGTCAGACAAATCCGGGAGGAAAAGAGCAACATCAAAATCAAGATGAAGCTGCCAGTGTCACCTCCCCACGGGTCTCTCACCCGCATCTGTTCCCACCAGTCCGAGACCAAGAAGCAAGCACAGCTTCTTCACATGTCCCTCTGCTCCACGTGCCTCCTCCAGGTCTCCTTGCTGCTCTCCATCCTGCTTCCTTCTTCCTCCCTTCCTCTGTCCTTCTGTCCTACTCTCTCCAGCATCTTCTTATTCCTGCTCAGCTCCACCCACTTAGGGCGGAACCGGGATTCTGGAACTTCCCCCTCTTCTGGGGACCGCCCTGTCACAGTTCCAGGTTCCTGTAACCAGGTAGCCCTTAGGTTTCATTCCCAAGAGTGAGCTCATGATCAGACCATCTCACCCCAGACCGACGGGACCAATCATAGCCACCCACTGCGCCCAATGCCCCGGATGGACTTACAACCACCTCACCGAATCCCCGCAGCCAAGAGCCGCTGGCACGAAACCTGACCAGTTGCAAAGTGCCAAGACTCTTTGGCGCGAACCCACTCGGCAAACCCTATAAAAAGCACCCAGCCTGTGTGTTTGGGGCGCTTGGTGGTCCATGACCTTGGTGGTCCATGAGTCCAGGCTTAAGCTTGAAATAAAACTTCCCTCACGCACTTGCATCGGAACGAGACTCCTGGTGGTCTGTAAATTCGCAGTAACAGGCAGAACAGAAAGACCCTCTTGAATGGATCACACAAGTAGGTTATGGACTCTGACCCCGTTCCAGACCTACAAGATCCAAGAACTCCAAATCCCATAAGGCCATTATCGGAGAGCAGGTCACTGGGGCCTGCGGGTGGAGTTGAGCAGCCAGGCGGGTATAAAGCAGACACGTGGGCCTTGGGGTCCCTTCTCCTTGGGTCAGCTCTCAGCGCGCCGTTGGGTTCCAGCTCCGAGGCACTGGTAGGACATTTACGGACCTGCATCCCTCTCTTCCCCTTGCGTTACTCACTCGCTATTTTCCCTTCTCTTGTAAATAAAATGCTTTATTAACCTTTGTTGTGTGTGCCTGCAGCTGGGGCATTGTAAGTGCCGTTCTTCGCGCGCGGGTGAGGACCCAGTCAGGCAAACCCACTTTATATCAGGGTTGCCCTGGAACACAGCCAGCAAAGGAAGCTGGGAGGGCCCCGGGTATTGGGGGCTCGGCCACCTCCCCCTGCCCTGCCAAGTCCACTCTGCAGAGGCAAAAGTTCCCTCAGACACGTGGCGTTAAGTGAGCGGAGTCTGTGTGGGGTCAGCCGAGCCACCCTGCTGGCCGCCCCATCCTGACCTGGATGGGAGAGGGCGGGGCCAGGGGCCTGGACCCAGCATTGGGGGCCAGGACAACCATGACTCGGGCGCGGGGCCACCGCGGCCCCCAGCATCACGACGGGGTCGAGGAGAAGTCTAGAACCTCGGAACACGACACGTTCGCCACGGGGGTCTTTTCCATTCTCACTTTGAGTCTCCTTCTGATGGTGACAAGAAGGACAATTTACATCCATAAATTCACTGCTAATTAACACACTCACTTTATTTGCATAATCAGCACCGATCTTGTGGGTTAATTAGCCTTCACGTGCATTTGATGCGGGAGATTAGTTCAGCCTCTGCCCCTCCAAAGCGGCCCCAGAAGCATTTCTCCAGGGCCATGGTCTCCCTCCTCACCCCCAGGTCGAACAGTCCCGGGGTGAGGAGGGCAGGGGAACCCCTAAGCTGCCAGGGCCCAGATGACCGTGCTGGCTGTTCACAAGATGGGCACTGGGTGGGGCTTGATGAAAGAGCTGAGTGTCCCAAAACTAAGTGGAGAATGTTTCTGGCAGCCTCTTCGCCGAGTACCGACCCTTTAAGCACGGACAGGACAGAATGCACCCATGTCCGGAAATGCGACCGAACGGAACGTCCAGTTTCCAAGAAGCCGCCCGAAGCCCACGGAGAGACCACCAAAGGTGACGTGGGCGGTGATTCTGGCCACCTCGTCTATGAGACTCAGACTTGGACAGCACTTAATGCCCCTTAACCCCTTAATGGCCTTAACCAAGTGTGGACACGGGTCTATCATCTAGTATAAATCCACAGCATGGACTACGGAGAAGCCGTCAGAGTAACTGATGAAGCACATTTGATGCCCAACGTGCATGTTTTCCATCTAGGTGAGAGGCGATTAAGACTTCGACTAGAGGGCCTCCCTGATGGCGCGGTGGGTTAAGCGCCGCACTGTGAAGCATCCACAGCACAGAAGTGCAAGTTCGATCCCAGCCAGGGAGGGATCCACAGGGCGCGGCAGACCTCTCCTGCCTCCCGCTGCTCCCCTCAGCAGTGGGTTTCAGTGGATCTGCCTGTTCTGCTCCCCGCTCTGTCTCTGGTGCATCCTCTCACCTCCCACGACTGGCCTGTGCCCCAGCTCTTGCGTGCATAAATAGATAAATCTTTAAAATAAATAAAAAAGCACCCAACTAGGTGCATAATGGTACATCTGTAGATGAACGAATCTGCCAGGACGGGGGGCAGGTGCCATAAATGCACAAGACACTGGAAGGAAATGAGCCAGGCGCCAGCAGCGCTCACCCTCGGGTGGCGGGGCGCGCAGACGTGACTTCAGTCTTGCTTGTGTCACCGGGCTGGGTACAGACTGCGCGATGCGGTGTGTGACTGCCATGCTCAGGAACAGCCGCTCTGACACGGGCACTCACGACAGCTCAGTGCTGCTCCCACCAGGAACCCGCCCCAGGTCCCCGCCAAGGGTCAGCCTCTCTGACCACCACGGCGGTGATCCACCCCAGGCTGCAGGGAGTCTGCGTGGGCAGGGACCCCACGAAGCAGAGCGGACCCCACAGCAGCCGTCTGCTCCACGCCCGCCCTCCCTGTGGGCTGCGGGTTAAGAGCTCACGGAGGCGGGCAGGCGTGGTGAGGCTCACCTGCACGGTGTGGCTCACCTGCACGGTGTGGCTCACCTGCATGGTGCAGCAGCCGCTTACCTGTTGCGAGCACCGGGCCCCAGGCGCCGGCACACCAGGGCGGCCGTGCTGTGCTTCCCGCCGCTCCCCAGCTCCTGCTGGACGTCCCACAGCCGGGGCTCGCCGCTCCCTGCGGTCAGGATGTTCACCCCCTTCTTCACCTTGGCCCTGCGGAGGAAGATGGGCGAGACCACAGGTTACCAAGCTGCCTCCAGTGTCGTGCCCCGAGCCGCCCGGCGTGTCTGCTGCTCTCCGCTTCTCAAGGTGCTGGTGGGGGCTGCGAGGACAGACGTCCAGATCTGGGGGAGGGGAGACAGAGCTCTGGGCACCCCTGAGCCCCGGGAAGAGCGCCAGCTGGCTGGTTTCCACGGGGACTGTCCTGCAGGATGCAACCCTGCCGGGGCATTCTGGCTGTCAGCGTGGTGGGGGGTGCCGGCTGCTGGAGGACGGGGATGCCGTCGGGCACCCCGCAGCGCACTCACCCAAGCCACAGCCTCAGCGGGACGGGGCGGGGAGCCCTGTCTCACCCCTGTGTGGCTGCAGGACTCTGCCCCACTTTGTTCCCCTGACATGCGGGGTGGGGGGGAGTCTGAGCCCCCTGCAGCTGTGCTGCAGGGCAGCCACCCAGGGGCAGGACAGAGCCGGGCGCCTGGGGCTGGCCTGTGGCCCCACAGCTCGGGGCCTGTCCTGCAGGTGTGCAGCCAAGCACACTCAGCTCGCTCCCCGGGCCGGCGCCTTGGGGGCTGCTGCCTGCTGTGTCTCTGGCCCGCGGGCCTCTGGCTGCCTGCAGCCAGCCAGGGACAACACACCTGCTGGACAGGGCAGTGCTGTCCTCAGCCGGTGTCCGCCCCAGGGGATGAGAGGGGTGGGCTCTCAGGCGCCAACCCAGACCCAGGACCAACGGGCAGCCCGCGCTCCAGCCGATGCTGGGACTGGAAGCAGAGGGGAGAGTGGGGAGAAACTTCCAAATGGGGACACCGGCCATCAGTGATTTGAGGTGCACCAGGACCCCCCTTCTCGGGTTGGTATGCTCCGAAGGTGGGGTGAGGGAGGCCCCACTATCCCTCTGTTTCCAGCCTCCAAAGCCAGCTGCAGGAGACATGGAAGCGGGTCCCCCGTGGAGCAGATGGAGGAGCGCAGGGGAGGGAGGGGTCCTGGGCAGGGTCCCCGCCGGGAAGGCTCGAGCCACCTCCCCGTGCACGATGCTGATGCTGCGTCCCGGGCTCAGCGCTGCCTCCAGGGACGGACACACGGACAGGCAGGGAGCAGTGGGCTGGACAGAGCTCTGGGGCGCTTCTGAAACACTAACTCTTCATTCTGCCATCCTGGGAGGTCAACAAGAAGTTGAAAAGGAAATTTCTGCTCTCACATCCCCAGCTGCCCCAAACCGAGTGCCCAGGTGCCCAGGGCATGGTCAGAACTAGGAGCCGCCCTGGTGCCTCGGCAGGAACTCAGGTCCAGACCTTGCTCGGACGGCACAGTGCTCGCACGTTCGTGATTCCAGCGCAGAACTCACGGCCGTGGCACTGCACCACGCGTGCCGACTCATCGTCACGGGGGACCCAGCAGCCTGTCCCGTGGGGTCACCCCACACGTGCACCCAGCCCTACACCGCCGGTCAGGCCCCAGCCCTCGGGTAGGTCACTTAGAGAATGTTCCCTCCAGTCGCCGCCTACAAGCCCTGATGTGGCTCCTTAAACTACCTGCAGAGGGGGCACCTTATGTTCGCAACAGCTTAACACACACACGCGCATGCACAAGTCCTTGAGAATGGCTAACGGCTGTGTCCCAGGGTTCCCAGCTGGTCACTCTGGGGACCCTGGAGCAGGAGGGCTGGTGAGCTCCTTGCAAACCCAGCACCCAAATCAGCACGGCCTCCCGGGGAGCAGGTCCTCGCGGCCACACCCACCGGCCTTCAGAAACTTCCAGTCTTAAAATGATTTGCTAAGCACGCGGCCGTGACCACAGGGAGCCCAGGGTCTTGGAGGCTCGAGGATGGAGGCACCGGGGGCACCAGAGGGCGGCCCAGGGCCCAGCCCCGCCGCCTTCCACTGCCCTGCCCGGAGAACTGTCCCTGAGGGGCGCAGCAGGAAACTGGGTTTTGCTGCCTTTGGAGTCTGCTGAAGACTCCTGGTTTCACTGAAGCTACAAATTGTTCTTTCCACTGGATGGTTCCAGCCTCTTGCTGTCGGGGTTCCCTCTCGAGGTGGGGGGTGCACCCCGCCGGGGAGGACGCTGGCAGAGGCTTGAAAGCTGATTCCGTTCATGAGATGCTCTCCCGAGCCGCTCGCGGTCCTGCCTGGGCCGAGGAGGCAGCCGCTGCGGAGCGTGGGCCCGGGCAGAACTCGTGCACGGGACTTTGTGGAGGGGCTCAGCGAGCTGCAGGGCCAGCTCGGGGGCGCCCGGCCTCACCGGATGGGCGTGATGCTGGGGTGTCCATGTGCCTCTGAAGCCCACAGCTGTCCAGGCCCTGCAGACCGTGAGCCCTGTGTGCCAGGGGCAGCTCCAGCGACAGGCCAAGGCGGGCACCCACCAAGGAGACCCCCTGGGGTCCTCAGCCAACAGCGGCATCCACCACGCTCATCACAGCTCCTCCTGCTGCCGCGCTGGACGCTGGGCTGCTCCACTCGGCATTGGCCGAGGCCCTCCCCGGGGAGCCCCAGAATAGCCTGGGAGCGCCAGTCCTGCTTGGGGAGTCCAGCTCTGTCTAGGGAGCCCCATTCCTGCCGGGGGAACCCAGCCCCACCTGGGGAGCCCCATTCCTGCCGAGGGAACCCAACCCCGCCTGGGGAGCCCCATTCCTGCCAAGGGAACCCAGCCCCACCTGGGAAGCCCCATTCCTGCCGGGGGAACCCCAACCCCGCCTGGGGAGCCCCATTCCTGCCGGGGGAACCCCAGCCCCGCCTGGGGAGCCCCATTCCTGCCGGAGGGAGCCTCAGTTCTGTGGTCCACCTTTGTTTCAGCTGCTGCTGTGTTCAGTTGCTCAGTTAAACACAAAAAGTGCACCCTCTCTTTAAAACACGCTTGCCCCGGGTAATGCAGACACGCTTGAATGTCCCTAGAGAAAAGCAACACCAAGGACGAGCCTTGCGGGCACAGCCTGCCCCCACGGGTCTCAGGGTCACGCCCTCTCCGCGGAGAGCTTTCCCGGAGCTCCTCGGAGGCAGGGACGCGCGGCCGTGCTGGAGTCCAGGGCAGGGCGGGCCCTGGGGTCTCCTGGTCTCCTGTCCATAAGGCCGAGTCTGCCGGGGGCGGAACGGTCCGGAGAATGTGGGGAAAGGGAAGGCGGTGTCAGCCATTATTGGGGTGAGCTGTGCTTCCTCCAGAGCCATGTGCTCAAGCGCCGTCCTGATTCCTCAGCCCGTGGCCCTCGCCGAGGGAGGCCAGGCCCGGGAGGGCTCTGCCCCGACAGGCCGTGCGTACGGGAAGGGGAGGCGGTGACGGACATCTGAGGGGGCCGTGACGATGAAGACGCCGCGAGGGAGGCCGGACAGACGCCGGCACCAGGATGCCCACCTACGGGAGCCCAGCCGGCCGGCAGCCCGGGCTGACTGACGCGACGTTAGCGCCAAGGCAAGCGCTGCCTGGAAAAGCCGCGTGATGCTCTTTAGCCCCGACGCCGTGTCACCCGGCGAGCGTGCGGGGGCACGCCGAGAGGCTGCGTCGTCCCAGCGGAAGGCACGGGGCATACACCAAGCGCAGGGAGTGACCCGTCAGCCCCTGACAATGGTTTGGGGCTGAGGAGAGTGGGGAGAGGACGAGGTGCAGCCCGAACGGGTGCTGGGGACCCACCCGTTCTTGGGCACCCATCGGAGGAACAGGAAATGCTCAACTCAAAACCAGCAGCCCCCACAGTGTCCCCTGCAGGTGTCCACCACAGCCGGGGCGTGGACACGCGTCCACTGAGTGCCCGCGAGGGGCCGGTCCAGGAGACTGGTCTGTGCACCCCACGGACGCCGCTCGGCCAGCGGGCACCTCCTACAGCAAAGGGGAATGAGGGCAAGGGGTGACGTGTGATAGGGTAAGTCAGACAGACATTCCTGTGGTGGGCAGTCCAGCGATGTGAAATACAGAAGCCAGTGGTCACTGACGGACGAAGTGACACTTCTAAGGCTGGGCGGGGGAGAAAGTGTCTCGGGTATTGGGGAGGGCGTCGGAACACGACACAATTGCTGAACGTGAGAACAGCAAGGTCCGCTGCGCCTGCCCTCCACCGTGGGGACCCCCGCCCCGGGGAGGAAGCCCCCACCCCCACATCTGCATGGTGAGCACTCTGCAAGAGGCATAGCACCCCGCACTTTGCTCTCCTACTGGGGTGAAACTTGTGGGTTTATACCCGCCTTCGCCAGCTCCCTGATGGGGGTTGTACAAAGTTAACGAGGCAGAGGAGGGGGCAGGGGGTGTGAGTATTTCGGGGGCTGTCTGGACAAGAACTCCTGGGGACTCCCCCGAGGCCCACCCTCAAATTGCTGACATAGTCACCCTCTCTCTGTAATAGCACCAGAAATCAAGACAGTTAATATTTTTCTCTAAATGAGCCACCTCCCCCTTTCTTACTTTAGCAAAGTTATTTCAAAGAGGAGCTATAGATCATTTCCCAAATGCAAAACAGTCTAGTTTTTCTAAGCCCACATTAGCATACAGACACGATGGTGCACATTTTAAAAGTCTGTTCATGAATCTCATAAAACAGCATCTTTTGCTCCAAGCATCCTACCACGCTGGGGTTCGAAGAAGCATCAAGAGTCCCAGAATTTAGAGTTTGCAGAATCTCCTGGCATAAGTGCAGCTGCGTGCACAGAGCAGGAGAGGGCCTGGCAGCCAAGAGTCCCCCCTGTACAGCCCCCCTCCCCCCGTCCAGGGGACCGTGCAAAGCCTGTCCCGTTTCCCGGCCTCACACGTGAGTTGGCTCTGTCTCCCGCACCCCACCCAACCGTGAGAACACACCAGCCAGGCCCTCACCAGGGGCTTCCTGAGCTGGGGGCGGCTGATGGCCCCCTTTAACCCTTTATTGAGGTATTGGTGGGAGTGGGGGGCCCCAGGGATTGGGGCTGCTCTGCAAGCTCCTGAGGGTGTGTGTGAGTGTGCACGGGTGTCTGCACACCTGTGTGCACACGTGTGAGTGCATGGACACACCTGCCGGTCACAGGTGCACCAGTCTCTTACTTAAGTGTGAGTGCATGTGCACACACATGTTGGTGCATGTACACATGTGCGTGTGCATGGGTGCACACCTATATGCATGGACATGGCTGTGCACGTGCGTGCAGCTGCTGGAGACCAGCCCTCCTCTGGAGTGGCGCGCGCCCAGCCAGCTCGTCTGCAAGCAGGCCGCTTTCCTCGGGCACGGGAGGGCCCTGCTGCCTCCACTTGAAACTGCCCTCTGCCTGGCTGCCCCGTCACTGTCCCCTTCCGGCTGCCACCTTTACCTGCCTCCAACCTGCCTTTGACCTTGGGTGCTAACGGGCATTTCTTCACCAGCCATTTACGCCTGTATGAGGTCCAAGCACAGGAATCCAGGGATTTCCCGAGATTGCTGCGGCTACTGGGGGCTCTGGTATCTCCGCCCCCTGCTCCTGCCCAGGCGAAGGGCTGCCTTACCTCTGCAGCTTTGGTGTGGAGGGTCATTCATTCGCACCACCTGTGCATGTTTATACTAAAGTATAAGGCTGAAGCCAGACCTCATGCCATTTCACGTATGAATAATTCAAGATTTTAAAAACATCATTATTTCACTATTGTCATGCTGAACAAAATTAAGAATTTCCTAATGCAAACATCGCTCCAGTTATCGCGGAGACACTGTTTTATGAGATTAGCCTGCTCCCATCGGGGTCCAAACAAGGTGCCCGCACAGTATCTGCTTCTGTCCTCACCCCTTGCCCGGTCACTGTTCTCCGGGTCCCCTTCATGCAGATGATTGACGGCTTTTGAAATGCGATGTCACGCGCCCCCCGGGCTGATCAGAAGTGTCTCTGTGTGGTCATTAATTCACCCTCTGGGGCCGTTTTCCCTTCAGCAGCCACCTCGGCGTGTCCCTGGGCCAGGTCTCTTCCACCAGGCTGATGGGCGGGCGAGGCTGGGACTTCATGGGGAAGACTCTATTATTTTGTTAAAGATTTATTTATTTATGCACACTAAGAACTGGGGTACAGGCCAGAGGCGTGGGGGTGAGAGGACTCACCAGAGACAGAGTGGGGAGCAGAACAGGCAGAGAGACTGAAAGCAGTGGGGAGGCAGGAGAGGTCTGCTGCGCCATGTGGGTCCCCTCCCTGGCCGGGGATCGAACTCGCGCTGCAGTGGCTGCTCATACTTCATAGTGCTGTGATACAACCCCTTGCGCCCCCAGGGAGGCCCTGAACTTGAGCCTTTTGAGGTCGGTGGCACCGCATGTGAGCCACGTGCCTCAGACACTCAAGTGACTCTCAGGACAGTGCATGGACTTGGGGCTCAGCGCGGAGCTCACTGCACGGCAGCTCCCTCTGCAGGCCCGAAGGAGAGGTGCACAGCAGCCGGGGCAGGGCAGCCAGGTCTCAGACCTACGCTCCTGACGCCTGCACTGCAGGCTTTGGGTACCGGGAGGACACGTGCAGAATCGGGACAGCCCTTGGGTGTCTCTGGTGCAGACACATCTGGGGACTCGATGTCACAGACGAGCAGTGCTCTGGGCCACGCGCGGAACGCTGGGAGCGTGACCCCACGGGTGGGCTGGGGCCGGCGCCCGAGCTCGAGGCTCGGCAGCACAGGTGTCACAGTCCTCCCCCATCGCGGGTGTGAAGGGAGGGTTGGGGCTGTGGACACAGGCAGCAGCTGCCTTTCGCAGGGCGCTGTCCCTGGAACACACCGGAAGCGGCTCTGGTATATGTCGTGGGCCAGATCATCCCAGCTAGGGCGGGCACGAGAGAAAGAGCCAGCTGGCAAAAACGATCGGGACTGGGCCAACCAGGACCCGCCCTCAGACTTTGGAGCTACATCCTGACACAGGGCACCCCAGCTGCAATGCAAACAGCATCAGACATCTCTTGGCACTGGACCGGTACAGCGAAGGGCTCCACTGCGGTGGAAAAGTGGGGGGCCAGGCAGCCTTAGAGCCAGGCCCTCTAGGAGGGCACCCCTATACCCAGAGCCCATGCCGGGCCAGGAGGGGCAGGGAGGCTCTGCAAGAGTCGGGACGAGCAGCGTTCCTTGTGTGGGGCGAGGGCAGCTGCATTTACACCCTAAGTCCACATATTTATAAAGCACCGACATGTTCCTTGCTGCAGCAGGAAAAAAGGAAGAAAACCAGAGCGAAGAAACCCATCCATTCTGAAGTCTGCTTCAGAAGGACATTCCAAGTTGCAACCTCACTGAGCATCTTAATGAGGAGGCTTGCTCTCTCCCAATTCACAAATGACTCTGGGCCACGTCCCCTTTGATGAATTCTGGCCTGGGGACTGTCTAGTTTGTCTTCTAGGGCTAGAATTATTTCTTGGTAAAGAAAAGGCGAACAACGAAAGAAAGAGAGGCTACTGGGGCCGTAGTGACGGCTGCACATGAGCCCGTGGGGCCAGTGCTGGCAGGGGAGACTCTCTGCAGGAGGTAGGGGTCACTCCCCTGGCTTAGGGTCACCACATGGCAGCCCCGGGGAGACGGCTCACCCCAATCTAGTATTCCCAATGCTTGTGCTCAACGTTCTAAAGCTGGACAGAGTCGAAAGGGCCCTCCCTACATCTCCTGGGTTTTTCTCCAAAAGGTCCCTCCTATCTCCTATCAAGGAAGGACACAGCTAACCTCGACTATATAGTACTTCTGTTCCTTCTGATGACAGCAACCCATTTTAACCCAAGGTACCCCATCTATGTGGCTCTAGTGCTTCTTAGTTTTCACCTGCCCTGACTGACTCCAAGCAGCTGGACCAAGGAGGAGGCTGGTTGGTCAAACAGCTCTTCACAGAAGACTACCCTTCTCAAGGAGCGCCAGCTGGGAGGCTGGAGCCCAAAGCTGCTGGTGGTACCTGGACTTCCTTGTGGAAATTTCCTGAGAAATGGAGAGAGAAGAAAACTTCTGCATCTAACGCCACTGGAATCTAATTAGTACCTCTGGGTTTTTCATTTGGGAGATGAGTCAACTTCCTTGAAAAAAATATTCCAATGTGAAATTCTGTCCCTATTGAACATGGATGCCATGCCCCTCTGACTGAAGACCAGCATTTTGTTTTCTTGGCATTTGATTCCTCTGTACTGTGCATGTAAGTGGAATCTTACAGTATTTGTCCTTTTGCAATGGGCTGATTTAATTCAGCATTACATCCTCAAGGGGATCTGTGCTGTAGCATCAATCAGAATCCCCTTCCTTTTGAAGGCTGTATAATATTCCATTGCATATATGTATGTGTGTGTGTGTGTGTTTAGTTTTGTCATTCGTTGCTGCAAAGATAGGTTTCTTCTACTTTTTGGCCACTGTAAGAATGCTGCTATAACCCTGGTGTATAAATATTTATCTGCTTTCAATTCTTTTGTTTTTATACCCAGGGGCAGATTTGATGGATCATTCAACTTGCTTTTGTTTGAATAGCTGGAGTTGGGATTCTGTTGCAGGCAACCAAGAGTATCCTATTCAGTACCAATAACAGCACTGAGCTCAATGACAGTGCGGTTAACAGAATATTCACAGGTAGGAACTTGACCCACCTCATTTCAGCAGTCATTTTGGACAGACATGAAACAAATCAAACCTTTCGGAAGGGGGACTTCTAAAACTTCAGGAATGATCTGACTAGTCTGTTTGCATAAGAAATTAGGAAAAGGACCTCCGTGGTGGTATATAGCAGGTTGAGCGCCCCACTGTGAAGCATCGCAGCACTGCAGCACAAGTTCGATCCCCAGCCAGGGAGGGACCCACATGGCGCAGCAGACCTCTCCTGCCTCGCCCGCTGCTCCCCTCAGCAGTGTGTTTCAGCCCATCTGCCTGTTCTGTCCCCACTCTGTCTCTGGTGAGTCCTCTCAGCCCCTGCGCCTCTGGCCTGTACCCCAGCTCTTGTGTGCATCAATAAATAAATATTTAAAATAAAAAAAAGATGCTTTGCCCCAGCTCTTGTGTGCATCAATAAATACATATTTAAAATTAAAAAAAAGATGCCTGGGCCTTTCCTGGTGAGGGAGCAGGAGAGGAGCTCCAGTGTGGGGGAGACGCATGCACACGGCATGGATGGAGTGGGCACAGATGGAAGTCACATCTTGGGGTGATCTGGCACACTCATGCTGAGAAGCCCCATTTGGACACATCCGACCGCGCTGCCTCTCTCCTGTCTAAGGGGACTGTTGGTCAAACGCGTGGGTTAATTGCAAAACAACTCTGGACCAAATTCCTGCCCAGTGCTTTCCATTTCAATCTCATTAATTGTCATCACATTATTTCATTTATGCACAAATAAATCAGTGGCCCAGAAAATACAAGCTTTATCCGCCAAGGACCCAGAAAGGGTGGGCGAAGCCGTAGAACCTTCAGAGAACATTTGCTTGTGCCACGTAAGATGTCAATTCTAATAAAGGAGAAAGGGCTGGAGCTTAACCACGCATTTCCCCTAGGGCGAGGACTTTGGGTACCTGAATTTCAGTGTTCCTCACTGAAACTTTCAATGCAGCATATTCCCGAGGTCCCTGGTTTACAGGTTTAGCCTGATCTTTGAGGCTAAGCTCATTTGGTAGCTGGTGTTCCCCCTTTTGTATCTGTCGGAGACATTCCTCCCTGGTGTTACACGAAGCTTTGCATAAATTCAGTCCCACGAAGCACAAATCCACCCCAGCCTCACGTGCACTTGAGGCCCAGATCTCATTTCCATACATCACCTTCACCACTGGGCAGTTCCATGGTTGCCATAGTCTGTTATCAGGAACAAGTTCTGCAAAGTCTACATTTATGTCCTTCCCTAAAAAGCATGGTGTAGGGCCTCCCAGGTGGCGCAGCGGGTTGAGCGCCGCACTGTGAAGCATCCGTGGCACAGCAGCGCGAGTTCGATCCCCGGTCAGGGAGGGACCCTCAGGGCGCAGTAGACCTCTCCTGCCTCCCTGCTGCTCCCCTCAGCAGTGTGTTTCAGTGGATCTGCCTGTTGTGCTCCTCACTCTGTCTCTGGTGACTCCTCACCTCCGCCACTCTGAACTGTACCCCTGCTCTTGTGTGCATAAATAAATAAATCTTTTTTTTTTTTTAAAGCATGGTGTGAAAATTTCCACACACTGAGAAGTCAGCATCACACCCCCTGTCTCCACTGGACACTTAGCACCTCATCAGCCAGCACCCCCTTTCTCTCCACCCAACACTCTTCTTTCCGGTGCATTCCAGAGCCTTCTAGCACAATCCGCCCTAAACACTTGTGCGCAAACCATGAATTTGTAAGGTTCTTTCTTTTCTTTAGAGGTGCAATTCACATACAATGAAACACGCTGATCATACAGGAATAGTGCAAGCCTCCCAGCCCCCTTTCAAGGCACTGAACACAAACAGCAGCCCAGAAAGTTCCCAGTCACTCCATGGCACATCTAGAGACATCTGTCGCACCGATCCTCCCGGGACGGTGTTGCCCGATACGGAACGCGCCCTGTGTGGGGACGGCAGGATGTGGTCCTCTGCTGAGGCTCCCCTCTTAGTGTGCGGTGCCCGAGAGCCGTTCCCGCCGCTCCCGCACCAGCTGTCTGCTCGGTTTTACTGCAGAGTCAAGTGGAGCAGTCTGTTTATTTGTTCTGTTGATGGACACCAGAGTTATTTTTGGATTTGGCTATGATGAATAAAGCTGCCATGCCCATTTCTATCTAGTCTTTTTGTGATTATCTTAGTGTTTTATGGGCTGTGTTTGTTTCAAAAATTTATCAGTTAAAGGTACTTTCAACTCTCAGTAAAAAGACGGCTCAGAAGCGGGTAGACAATTGCACCGTTAATTCTGTTACTTAGTGTTTCAAAGATTGATAAATTCAGTTCCCTGTTTACCCAGCCTCAATGACCTTTGTCCTTGGCTTGCAGCCTCATGCTCACGAAAAGGCTGCCACGGCTCCGACAGCATATCCCCACACTGCCAAGTGTAAATGCAGGAGAGACGGGGGAATGGCAATGCCGAGAGTGGGTTCTGTGAAAGCGTCTCTTACCACACATTTCCCAGAATGCATTGCATGGCTACCGCCCACGTGTAAGGAGGAATTGGTCGGTAATGGCTACTGTCCAGCCAGCAACAAAGTCCACCGTGTAAGTTTATCCGGTTCTAACCAAGACCTTGGCCCTGACACCAGGGAGCAAGTGACAGACATGGCCAGGCTTATGCAGCTGTGTGCATCAGTGCTTAACTCTGTCTTGGCAGTGGAGACACTCAATTAAGTCATTATCTTCTGCTTTATTCTACTGGGACTCAGGATCAGCCGACAGTCTGCCCTGCTATTGACATATTTCATTTACCTAATTTGTTTGTTGTCTGAGTTCCCTCACCAGGAGGGGAGCATGCAGCTCATCGGCCGTGCTCACTGTCATGTCCCCTGGGCCCGGCACCGCTCGATAAATATTTGCCAGACGAGCAAGAGCCGTCTGCGAGGGAGGTACAGGGGCTCCCACGGCCACAGAGTCTGGTCTCCACTGCAGGGACCCGGGAAGGCCCCGACTCGGGGTACCATCACCCCTTCATGCCAGCAGCCAGCACACTGTCCTTGCGGGAGAAGTGCCTACATCTGGGTCAGATCCCAAGGACCGAGGCAGCCCCGGCCCCCGGTTTCCTGCAGCCAGCTGAGAATCACAGTAAGACGAAACCGTGAAGTAGCAAGCACAGGGCACCGCATCTGCTGTCTCTTCTCTCCCGTGCCCCCTGCCCACAGCACTGTTTCCTCCCGGCATCATCACCAGAACACCTGAACCTAGGTGCAATTCAGATACAATGAAACACTATTGCAGGAATAGTGCAAGCCTCCCAGCCCCCTTTCAAGGCGCTGGACACAAACAGCAGCCCAGAAAGTTCCCAGCCACTCTCCACGGCACATCTAGAGACATCTGTGGCACCGATCCTCCCGGGCGTGTTATGGCAGTAAGGTGCTCGGCCCACGCTAAGAGGGCGTGCTCGATAGAGACAGTAATCCTGTGATCGCTGCTTTCACGTCCGCTGAAAAACCAGCTGTAACATCACAGCGGACTGGGCATTCATGGTGCCCTCAGCTGGGGCACCTTGTGCTTTCTTGTGCCAAGACATGCAGAGCTGGGGCTTCCCTGGTGGCGCAGCAGGTTGAGCGCTGCACTGTGAAGCATCCGTGGCACAGCAGCGCGAGTTCGATCCCTGGTCAGGGAGGGACCCACAGGGCGCAGCAGACCTCTCCTGCCTCCCGCTGCTCCCCTCAGCAGTGTGTTTCAGTCCAACTGCCTGTTCTGCTCCCCACGCTGTGTCTGGTGACTCCTCTCACCTCCTGCGCCTCTGGCCTGTACCCCAGCTCTTGTCTTGTGTGCATAAATAAACAAATCTTAAAAAAAAATAGTCGTAAATTTAACACTATGGCATGGGGGCAGGGAGGGCAAGGGGCTGGGCGGTACCCACTCCCCCCTGAAGCCTGGGGGTGGGGTGAGGCGAGGGAGGAGGTGGGGAGCAACCTGTTTTCAGGGCTGTAGCCCTAAGGAAGGCGGCATCAGCTTCCCCTGGGGGATAACACCAGCGCCAGCCTGGGGTGTCTCCAGGGCCCGAGGGCAGCAGTGGGCTTAGAGGGACCCCCTTTGAGACAGGCCACCATCGTGGTGGACACACGGCATCAGCCGACCCCGGGCCTGGGGCTGAGGGCAGCCCCGTGGACAGACCCCAGGCTTCAGCGTAGAGGCAGTGAAGACAAGGCCCAAGGCTCAGGCATGCCCCCAGCAGGCAGCAGCACTGTCATGCACGGGGCCAGCGGGGGTGCTGCCAGTCCGGGAGCACAGCCAGAGGCTCTCTGTCGGGTGCGGGGAGACCTGCCGCTGGCCCGTGGCAAGGGCACCTCCTCGTAATACACCGTAACCACAAGCGCCCGTGAGCCTTTGAACACACCCTGGAACTGAAGGCGCTTTGGGAGCTGCCTGGACCTGCAGCGACTGTCAAAAGTGAGGGGGGCTCGCGGGCTCCCCCTAATTTGCGATGGGCTGACTTCTCACGGCCACCCCCAACAGATACCAGCTGCCAGGTGCTTAACTCACGCCTGGTTTCTGGCAGGTGCTTCCAGAGCCCCGCTGAGCGCAGACAGCTGGAGCAGGAGGGCGGAGGCCGGGGCTGCCCTGCAGAGGGCACCCGGGGCAGGACCCCGCTGGGGGCAGCCTGGCCTCCCACCTCCTCTCCAGTAAGCTGCCGGACGCAAACGCCCCGCCCACGGTACGGAGACGCACTGCCACTCCGCGCCGCCAGCGAGGGAAGGGACGCGGTGGGAGCGGCTGTCTGCCAGGAGAGAGCCAACGGGCACTGCTGGGCTGCGGGGCAGCCACAGATGGGTCAGTGGACTGAGCGCCAGGCCGCAGACCTGGCCGGAGGGGAAGCAGCAGGCAGGCTCAGAGTGCACGCCGTGGCTGCAGGCGGCCAGGCGAGGGCCGCTCCCTCTGGGCACCTGGCAGCCACCTGGGCCTTTAGTCCTGCTTGGGGTGATTCCCGAGAAAGCCCTGGCACCTGGGCTTATAGCCCTCTGGCGGCTCAGTGGGAGCTGTGGTTTAGCAGGTTTGCCTCCATCGGGGGGATGTCGACTGAAGCCAGAGAGCTCTGCGCTGGCAGCCGACCCACGCCAGCAAGAGCAAGAAAAGCCCTCAGGCTCCCAGCACCCAGAGGCAGGGGGTGGAGTGGGCACCGGTTAGCCCTCCTGGGGCAGAGAGGGAGGACCGCAGCGGGGCGTGGAGGCCAGCATGTACCGGTGCTGCACGCACGCAGGGCTGAGCACGCAGAAGTGTCCGCTGGGCACGGCGGGGGCCACTGGGGTAGGTGGTCCTGACACTTAGCCTCCTCTACTGTTGCCCACACGTCCAGCCCCTGGGATGTCTTTACATGGGGATCCAGCAACAAAGCATCACAGATTTGGGGGAAAGAGGATGAAGTTAGGGTGTACAAAGGAAGCCAGGTGTGCACGCCCTCCCCGCTGGACCCCAGGCCGCCTGCCTGGACCCTGCTATCGACGGTCCGTGGCATTTGCCGGCCTCCTGTCTTCCCTGCATTATCGACACGTGTCCACTGGAGCGTGGACATTCTCGGTGAACACAGCTCAATAAAGAGCTTATGCCACGTGGAAGGGGTTTGAGAGAAAGGCGGCCCCACGTGGGAACTGAGGGCTGCATGTCCCCTTGTAGCGGCAGGAAGGCACCACTGGAGCAAGGTTCGGGATGGTTCTGGGCAGATGGGTCAAGGAAGGAGAGAGTCTCGGAGCCCTCGGTGGCTTTTACACTTTTTATTGTCAGCGGTGGCCAGGTAAATGGCAGGCAGGGGGCCGGGGGGCCAGGAGGCTCACAGGCCTCTCGGCTGCTTTCTACTGCTGCTGCTCGTCAGTACTGTCGGTCCTGGCGTCCTCGTGACGCCACCCACTTAAGCCCGTGTCCAGCTCAGGTGCGCCCACTTGCGCATGCCCACCCTGGAATGCTCGCAGCACCACAGGTGTCCATCATCACAGTGGTGGGAGGGCGGAAAGACCTGATCATTCTCTGACCCTACACCGGGGCTGCAGGTTGACAAAGGGGACCTGGCTCTTCCTGGCGAGTGTCCAGAGGCCAGATGGCCCTCAGGCCAGGGCAGGCTGGGGTGTCCTCCGCCCTCTGGCAGTGGCTGCGCCTGCCCCATGGCAGAGCACGTTTCTCATCATCACACTTGTGCTTGCTCACCCAGGGACCCCCAGGCGAGCCCTTTCCTCCTCCCAGCGCCCCAAGAGCTGGCTCACCCTCTGTCCCTGGGAGGGCTCCCATGCCTTTGCCGACACACACAGAAAGCGTTTGCTTCTCGAAGAGCAGCCCGGGAAAGAAACCCGCAGCAGAGACGAGGCTTTTCAGCGATGTCTCCCCACCCCCGAGCCTTTTTTATGGGACAGTGCAGGGGGCAAGCGGCACAGAGGGCATCTCAGGAGGAGCCCGTCCTCCCATCCTCTGCAGGGCTGAGGGTCTGGCCAGAAGGAAGCTGCCCATGAACCCCGCAGCCTCTGTACCCAAAATCTCATTATCACCTTCCTCTCCAGTGGTACCTCTCCTCCAGTGCAATTAGGCCTCCAGGTGAAGTCAGAGTAATGGAATGAAAAATAAAACATTCCGGGGCGACCAGGCTGGCGGCACTGGCTTGGTTGAGATCTTCTGCTTGTAAACATCAGAAGCCCAAATCTGCCTGCTTTCAGGGGAAAGATGGTGGAAAACAGGAGCGCGAGGCTTGCTTCAAACCACCAGGTTGCAGGGCCCGGGAGCTCCTCTCTCTCTGTCTGTCGGTCTCTGGCTCTGGCTCCCTCTGCTCCTCCCCCTCCGCTCTCCTGGGGGGCGGGGAACTCTCTCGGTGGTCATGGCCAGTTCATGATTCTGTAACCCCTCCCCACCCCTGACTGCTGACACAGCGGGGTCACGGCTGCTGACCAGACTAAACGAAAAACAATCCAGTCAAAAAATGGGTAGAAGAGCTGAAAAGACCTTTCTCCAAAGAGGAAGTGCAGGTGGCCAACAGGCACATGAAAAAATGCTCAGCATCTCTTGTCATCGGAGAAATGCAAATCAAAGCCACAAGGAGATACCACCTCACATCAGTGAGAATGGCACAGATCAAAAAACTAGCAACTACAAATACTGGCAAGGATGTGGACAAAAAGGAACTCTACTACACTGCTGGTGGGAATGCAAACCAGTCCAACCACTATGGAAAGCTGTGTGGAGGTTCCTCAGACTACTAAAAATGGAGTTTCCATAGGACCTAGCAATCCCCCTCCTAGGGATCTACCCAAAGGACACAAAACAGTCATTCAAAGGAACACCTGTACACTTAGGTTTATTGTGGCACTTTTCACAATAGGCAAGTGATGGAAACAACCCAAATACCCCAAAATCGACAACTGGATCAAGAAGATGTGGCCTAGATACACCGTGGAATATTACACAGCAATCAAAAAGGATAAACTCATGCCATTCGCAGCAACGCGGACAGATCTAGAAGGGATTATGCTGAGTGAAATTAGCCAGAAGGAAAAGGAAAAATATCGAGTGGTTTCACTCATAGGAGGAATGTAGAGGAAACAAGTAAGGGACTAAGGAAAAAATTAATTATAAGTTAAAAATCCAAATCAACAGACAGCTATACATCTGAGACATTCCCGAGGGGAGGAGGAGGAAGAAGGAACAAAACGGGTGGGAAGAGCCCAAGGGACTATGGTGACGGTGCTCAGGGAACTGGTGATGGGGCTTTCACAGGGACGAGAAATATACACTGTGCAAAAATGAAAAACAATGTAAGATATATATAAAATTAAAAAGTAATAAAAAGAAGAAGACCACAAATGCTTCCTCTCTATCGCTGATTGGTCTCTTGTTTACATGGCTTTATAATTTGGGGACACAGCTGCACCTCACAATGGGCACGGGTCTCACCCGCCTTCACGAGAGTCCAGCATCACAGCCTGCCCCTCCCCACCCCCACCCCCCTCCGGGAGCCAGTCCAGGCACCAGAGTCGGGGATGACCCTGCCCTCTGCTGCTGCTTCCTTGGGGTCGGCCAGTGTGCGGAGGAGTCAGCCCGTGGCCACGCTTTCCCCTCTGACCCACTCACCCATTTTGCCCCAAAGGCACTATTTGGTCTTTCCAGTAGCCGAGGGGGCCATGGCGTGGCTACTCCTCGCTGTCTCTATTCAGCGAGAACATGTTACAGGGCAGGGAGAGGAGCACCCCAGAACCCCCAAACTTGCCCTTTCTGAATGGGTTCTGCCATCCGCCGCATTAAGACAAACATAGAAGGCCTTTAACGGAAAGGAACTTTAATACAATCAGGGTACAATACAGAAAGGACAAAGAACATAGTTACTAAGTTAAGCATCCAAAGTGACCCATCTCCTTGAGGGTAAAAGTCCAGCCAAATAGGATTGGCCCAAAGCGAGGCCCAAAAGCTGCCACACGTCTAAAGGACCTTTCAGTGGAGACCCACAGAAAAGGGTCAGAAAGAGTCAGACAAATCCGGGAGGAAAAGAGCAACATCAAAATCAAGATGAAGCTGCCATTGTTAACCTCCCCACAGGTCTCCCACCCACATCTGGTCCAACCAGTCCAAGACCAAGAAGCAAGCGCAGCTTCTTCACATGTCCCTCTGCTCCACGTGCCTCCTCCAGGTCTCCTTGCTGCTCTCCATCCTGCTTCCTTCTTCCTCCCTTCCTTCTGTCCTCCTCTCTGCAGAATTTTTTCCCCCTGTTTAGCTCCACCCACTTAGGGCAGAACTGGGATTCTGGAACTTCCCCCTTTCCTGGGGACCCCCCCTGTTACAAACACACTAGCTGAGACCCCGCCCTTTCAAGTCCCAGAGAGCACGCTGGCATGGAACAAAGTGGCCTGATGGGGCCAGCCCCCCCCAAAGAGGGGCCAGTGCCAGGACCCTGCCTACTGCACTGAGCCCCAGAACCGGGGAGGACCCTGGTGATGCACCGTTCTGCCTGCAGAGAACTAGCCCCACAGGGGACCTCTTACCAGAGACTCGATGCCCCAATTCTGGTCGATTTCATGGCCACCCTGACGGGGTGAAGGGGTGGCCAGACAGCTGATAAAACACTGTCCCTGCATCTCTGAGTGAGCCCTGTGAGCCCATGCTTGGGGGGTGGAACGAGAAGACCATCCTCCCCAGCATGGGGGCCCAGACAGAATATGTGGGCAGCGTCTTCTCCTGCCCTCAGATACCCGGCCCCGGCCTTTGGGCCACCTGCACAGAATTAGCCCTGCATGGTCCCCACCCCTTCTCAGGCCCCTGGAATCGCAGGGAGCCCCGGTCCTGCAGAGGGCAGGTGTGTGGCCCTGTCTTTTCTCCAGTGCATCTTGTGTATCCCTGGAGGACCCTGACTAACACAGCAATGGACGACCCCCCACTTGGGGCCAGACTTGGGGGCACCCCACCGAGTCTCCTTTGAATAGGATTTTCCACCTGCTCTGCTCTCCCAAGTGCTCTGGCTCATCCCACTTAACCAGTCTGAGCATCTCCAGAGCTAGGATCTCAGCGGGGATGGCAGCAGGGCCATTACCTCCACGCTGAGACGCAGAGGGCAAGGCCGGCCCCATTGTTCTCTCGCAGAAGTGATGGCGCCGAGCCAAAGTGGTGCCATTAACTCTGAGGCCTTGCCTTTGAGGCTCTCCACCCTTAAAAGAAATCTCTTTTCAAGGGAGTGAAGGAAGTTGAGGGCCATCTTTGGCCTCAATGACAGCGGCAGCAGGTGCATTATCTACGCGCGGCTTTGGGAGTTTACCTGAAGGCTGCGAGAGGCAAGAAAATTCTCCCACTTTAGAGCCGAAACCGTGAGGAGCTCCAGACACAGCAGAAGTTGTCTCTTGGGCAGATTCTGATGCCCTTTTCTGGCCTGTCCCTGCCCCGTCCAGGTCATCCCTCCCCTCCAGGGGACCACTCAGGTGAGCCTGGGGCCTTCACCTGTCTGGGACGGCCTGACACCGGGCACGTCTCAGCTGACTTGCAGCATTGCTTGTCTCTTTATTTCGGGGTGATGAACCTCCATTCGGGTGCATCTAAGCAGCAAGGGTTCTCGCAGGAGTCAGCCTCGGGCCCTGCCAGGGCTGGGGTGGGTCTGTCGCTCTCCATCCCTGGATGAGGTAAGGGGGGTCCAGGAGGCTGGGCATCTTTCTGAGAACTCCAGCCAGTTGGGCTCAGGTGTCCACACCTGGTCTGTCCACACCTGGCCAGGTCCCCGTTCTCTGCGGCACAGCACCCCCTCCATGGCCTCCAGGCCCTTAGACGTGGTCCTGTAGTCTCTTACCCTTTAGGGGACTCAAGGATGTGGGAGGGGTCTGGGGGGGGGCTTTGCCCATGCCTCCCTCCCCACCCCCAGGCAACTGGGAGCAGTGGGAGTGGCCCAGGCCTCTCCCTGCCTCCCTCTGGGTCATCCCAGGTCGCCATGGTGGTCTCTCTGTGCAGCTGGGGCTCCCAACAGGGACTCAGGGGCTTGGCCTGTGTATGTGGCAGCTCAGAGCAGCTCAGCTGGGCTGACCAGAACCAGAACAAGGAAGCCCTGTGCATCGTCGGGTCCAAGGAGCCCAAGAACCCATTTCCACCCCATGGGGTGTTGCCCCACTTCTCTGGGGGGAGACTGGAGAAGCACATGTGTGGCACAAGTCCTCACTGGTCACCCCCAGGCCAGTCCACCCCGGGGACCCAAAGAGCTCCACGTGGGGCCAAACCCAGGCATGCCTACATGACGGTTCAGAGGCTGGAGTTGGGTCTGGCACGGCTGGACCGGGCTGCTGGTCTCACTTGGCCTTCCTCTGTGTGCACACGGAGAGGGGGTGTTTATATTCCCACCAGGTCAGCCCCCGTCATCACCTCCTTAGCACACTGAGGGGTTAGGGCTCAACATGTGAATTTTGGGACAGCACATTCCAGCTCACAACAAATTCTAGCTGCAAAGTGTAAAACACGCACTACCTGCTTATTTATTACCGTATCACTAACAGACGCTTTAAGGAGACTAAATCTCAGACCAGACTCGGGACTTTAATCCAGTCCCAGTTTGAGAATCCAAGATTTCAGAAACTATCATGCCAGAGAGATTTCATCAACAGCGATTTCTTCCTGTAGAGAAGTATGGACTTTATAAGCATCAAATTTTTTATGGTTTCCTCCCCCTACTCATCAAGGATGAATAGCTATGATGTTTCTGATGCTATATTTTAATTGAGAAATTACCCACATGTCTTCCTATTTAACTTTTAAATACGATGCAGTGGTTTTTAGTATTCAGACAGCTGTGTGACCATTACAACAATCTGGTACCTGAATACTTTTATCACTCCAAAAGGGAATCTTACCCATTAGTAGTCACTCACAACTCATGCCCCCTCCATACTTCCAACCCCCTAGTGTACTCCATGGAAATTTCACACACAAGTAATCATACATGTCTTCAGGGTCTTCTTCTTTCATATAGCATGCTTTTAATGTTCATACAGGTTGTGGCAAGAATTAGTCATTCATTCTTTTTTAGGGCTGAGTAGTATTCCACTTATGGGTTCTACATCCTATTTGTTTATCCGTTCATCTCTTGATGGATACCAGTGTGGTTTCTACTCCTTGGCTATGTGGGTAGTGCTGCGGTGGACGTACCTGTACAGGTTTTGGTATGAATACGTGCTTTTATATCTCATAGTTACACTTATGAGTAAAAGTACTGGGTCATAGGTTACTCAATGTTTAGCTTTTTGAATAATTATCGAACTATTTTCCAACATGTTTGTACCATTTCACATTCTCACCAACAGTGTAGAAGCTCATTGCTTTGCATCCTTGCCAATGTTTCTGTCTTTTAATTATGGTGATCCCAGTGTGCATGAAGTGGTAGCTCTTTGCATTTTTGATTGGCATCAAACTTGAACATCACTTTGAGTGTTTATTTGCCTTTGAATATCTTCTTTGGAGAAGTGTCTACTCATGTTCCTGCCCACTTTTAAAGGGGGTTATTTATTGAATTGTTTTAACTCCTTATCTATTCTGAATAAGAGCTTCTTATCAGATAGTGATTAGCAAATATCTTCTCCCATTCTGTGGAGAGTCCTTTCACTTCCTAGATAGGGTTCTCACATTGGCATGAGATCTGATTTATCTCTTTCCTTTGTCATTTGGGCTTTTAGTGTTGTATCCAAGAAACCACTGCCCAGCCCAAGGTCATGGAGATTTACACCTACACCTGTTTTCTTCTTAGAACACTCATTTTAGCTTTTCCACGCGGGCCCTCGAAGGGATCTAACTGCATTCTTTTGTGTGAGGATGAATGCTCTCTCTCCATTTATTGAAAGCCCATTGTCTCCCCATGTAATTGTCTTGACACTTACCCTTGTCGAAAATCAATTGACCATAAATCAGAAGTTCATTTGTAGATTCAAGCTTGTCCCGCTGCTCCGCGTGTCTGTCTTTCTGCAGTCCTACGTAGTCTTTGTGCTATACGCGTGTGTAGCTGAGTTTTTGAAATAGGAGTGGAAGCTCTCCAACCGCGTTGTTCTTTTTCATGTTTTTTTGCCTACTCTGGTTCTCTTGTATTTCCATACGACTTTAGGATCGGTTCGACTATTTCTGCAAAAGCTGGGCTTTGGAGAGGAATTGTGTTGCAGCTGCAGATGAGGCTAGAGAATGCTCCCCCATCTCCACAACCCCGAGTCCTCCAGTCCCGAACACGGTGCCTTTCCATTCATCCAGGTTTCTCTTCTTTCTTTCCAAAATATTTTGTACTTTTCAGAGTGTCTTGTTTTTCTTTTGTTAAATGTATTCCTATTTTATCCTTTATGACGCTATAGCAAAATGTTTTTTTTAATGTCACTTTCAGATGTTCCCCACAGTAGACAGAAATGTAACTTCTACATCACTCTCGGAGCTGCAGTCTTGCTGAACTGTTTCATTGCTTCTACTCTTTCAAAATTAATTTCTTAGGGTTCTCTATATACAATATCAAGCCATCTGCGCATAGATATTTTTGCTCCTTTCTTTCCAAATGGGGGACCTCTTATCTCCTTTTTTTCCTTTTTAAGGATTTTTAAATTTATGCATACAAAGCTGGGCCAGAGTCACGGGAGATGAGAGGAGTCACCAGAGACAGAATGGGGAGCAGAACAGGCAGATCGACTGAAACCCACTGCTGAGGGGAGCAGCGGGGAGGCAGGAGAGGTCTGCTGCGCCCTGTGGGTCTCCTCCCTGGCTGGGGATCGAACTCGTGTTGCAGTGGCTGTGGATACTTCACAGTGAAGCACTCAAACCGCTGCGCCACCAGGGAGGCCCCTCTTATCTCCTTTCTTCTGGTTAACCACCTTGGCTGGAACCTGCAACACCACGTGGAGCAGAGGCTGTGGAAACAGGCACGGGGCCTTGCTCATCACAGGGCAGATGTCAGTAGGCAGTCAGCGGCACATGCAGAGGTTTCTACTTTCATGCAGATTAGTCACGTTGTTACAGGGCAGGGAGAGGAGCACTCAGAACCCCCAAGCCTGCCCTCTCTGAATGGGTTCTGCCATCCGCCGCATTAAGACAAACATACAAAACCT
>JAGFMF010011719.1:3480846-3499751 GCA_019455555.1 Galemys pyrenaicus | reverse complement strand
GCAAGCGCAGTTTCTTCACATGTCCCTCTGCTCCACGTGCCTCCTCCAGGTCTCCTTGCTGTTCTCCATCTTCCTTTCTTCTCTTCTCTCTTCTCTGCAAAAATCTTCTTATCCTCAGCTCCACCCACTTAGGGTGGAACCAGGATTTTAGGAACTTCCCCTTTTCCTGGAACCACCCTGTTACAACGTGAGTGCGTCACTTAATGAAAGGAAGGATGCATTAAAAACTTTAGATAATCCTAGACATATAAATCCTAATGAGTTCGTCAAAAGACCATTAGGACGTTTGAGGCTTGAGACTCGCTGGTTCTGAAGAATCCATCGAAACATCCCCGAGAGAGGCTGGGAGAGACAAGTGGCCACTGGCGGGAGTAGCAGGTGACAGTAGGGGCTAGCAGGGGCCAGCAGGGGCCAGCAGGAGTCAGCAGGGGCCAGCTGGTGACAGTAGGGGCCAGCAGGAGCCAGCAGGGGCCAGCAGGGGCCAGCAAGTGCCAGCAGGGGCCAGCAGGGGCCAGCAGGGGCCAGCAGGGGCCAGCAGGAGTCAGCAGGAGCCAGTAGGGGCCAGCAGGGACCAGCAGGAGCCAGCAGGGGCCAGCAAGTGAAATCAGGGGTCAGCAGGGGCCAGTAGGGGCCAGCAGGGACTAGCAGGAGCCAGCAGGGGCCAGCAAGTGACAGCAGGGGCCAGCAAGGGCCATCAGGTGACAGCAGGGGCCAGCAGGTGACAGCAGGGGCCAGCAGTGGCCAGCAGCGGCCAGCAGGGGCAGCAGAGAGCTCAGGGACACTGAAAGTGAGAACAGGGGACACTAAGAGCAACCAAGGAGCCAGAAATGGCAGCCCAGTTGCCCTGAGCAAACAAGGGCTGTGTCTACAGCCCCAGAGTGCGCCCAGGTGAGCGCCGAGGCTGGGGTCAAGCAGCTGGAACTGGGTTAGAGCAGAACAGATCGAGGAGGGCGCAGAGGCTCGGAGTGGATCCAGGCAGCTCCTTAAGCAGCCGCCATGCTCAGGAAGCATATCAGGTCCTGACAGTTTTGATCCAAGCCGGGGAGGAGCACAGACGGCAACAGCGCAGGGACCAGTCACCTACCAACCCGGCCCTTCCTGCCACCGGACGCCTGGCACAGCCAGAAACGCACCTGCTGCTTGTGCCCAAAGAAGCCGGGAGCCTGGGGCTAAATGCAGGCAGGATCCACCAGTAAGTCGCACCTTTTAAGACACCCAAGATGTTCGATCACAGCCAAACCCATCAACCTCGAAACTGTTTTCCAAGAAAATAAATGTGCCAAAGACCTGCTTCTTGCCAACTGTAGGGTCTCAGAAAAGTCTCAGGCTTTTCCGCCCTCCCGCCACTGATATAATGATGTAATAAAAGCCTAAAAAACCCAACGAGGGCTCCAGGACTCCTCCTTGGCCCGTCTGCAGGAATCATCGAGAACCTGCTCCATGCCCTTCCGGGCACTGCACTCCTCCAGCCCGTGCCCGTGGAGACCAGCACCGTGGCTCAAACTGTGGTTCCAGCAGCCGGTCCAGGCTATGGGGCCCGCCACGCTGCCTCACTGGGCTCCGCAGACAAGCCACTGAGAAGCCAGCCGTGGCGCTGCCATCTGAACACGGGTCATAGCGGGGGAGCTCGGCGGCCGTGATGCAGGAAGCCAGGTGCACAGCAGCACCGGCACAGTCACAGCGCCGGCCGTCCGCCCAGGGAGAGCACGGCAGCGCTGTCCGCACTGCACAGGTTGAACTGGGCAAGGGGCTTGGGGACTTTTCTAGAACGACGGCATCCCTGAGGCCAGAGCCAGTTTTGCACCCCACCCCCTGGGCCTCCTCACGGCTTCTCTCCTCATCAGGCTGTTCCCGTGGAGATCGGCCTGTGACTCAGAACTGACGCCGGGCAGCGAGGCTGTGCAGGGGAACCCGGACGGCACCTCTCTGCGGTGCTCTGGAGCCCTCGTGTCCCCTCGGCACAGCCCACCCTTGGGGCCTTTCTTTCTGGAGACCGTGGGCGGGGGCCAGGGTATGAGGGAGGGGAAGACAGACCTGGCTGCTTCCACCCCGAAGAGCCAGAGTCCCCCCTGCACAGCTGGCGGAGCCCCTCCATGGCCTGTGCTGTTCTTGAGTCAGGCCTAGAGGAAGAACAAGGCTGTCCGTTCACCAACAGGGGGCGCTAGAAGGGCGTCCTCCCCCACATCTCACCCCCACCCCACACACTAATTTTCTACTGCTTGCTGCTGCTCCACACTGAATCCTTAAACTGTGGAATCTACTGTGACTGTACGAAGGCGTGCGGGTTAAAATGCAAAAGTCGTCCAGTGGGGACCGTAAGGCGGCGGCACTCAGTCTTTGAGGTCCAGGACACGTCCAAACACTATGCTTTTGGGGGCCTACACACAGCGTTTCTGGGTTCTTAAGAAGTCTGTGCAGGATGCGGTAAAGCACCCAGAGACCCACTATTTACCTGCTGGCCCCCACCTGCCTGTGAGCTGAGTGCCCAACCTCTCTGTGTCCAGAAGCAGAGACCTCTCAGGTACGTGGACATCACCTGAGATGTCCACAGTGGAATACTATGCAGCAAGGAACAGGAGAGCCCTGCAGACACATGCCACACCATGGGAGCTTCTCAGCTCTGAGTGGAGTCAGAGGCCAGACAGGAAGTGCACAGACAATACCACTGTGGCCACGACATTCCAGAGCAGGCAGCACCGACCCCCAGGACAAGAAGTCAGATCCACTCTGGTTACTTCTATAGGGGAGGGCATGTTCTTCATGCAGGGGCCAAGGACTCCCTGGGGGTGGGATGTTCTGCATCTGGACTAGTTGTCATACGGGTTAAACGAGGCACTGACTGTGCCTCTCCCTACTTGTCTGCTGTACCTAGAAAAAAAGATGTGCGAAAGTCCAGAGAGAGATGAGAGTAGGTCACTTCTGGGGTGTAGATGCAAATCGTAAGAAGTGGCTGGAGGTACAAATGGCCAACAGGCATATGGAAAAATGCTCAGCATCTCTTGTAGTCAGAGAAATGCAAATCAAAACCACAAGGAGATACCACCTCACACCAGCAAGAATGGCACAGATCAAAAAACTAGCAACTACAAATACTGGCGAGGATGTGGACAAAAAGAAACTCTACTACACTGCTGGTGGGAATGCAAAGCAGTCCAACCACTATGGAAAGCTGTGTGGAGGTTCCTCAGACTACTAAAAATGGAGCCATCATATGACCCAGCAATCCCCCTCCTAGGGATCTACCCAAAGGACACAAAAACAGTAATTCAAAGGGACACCTACATACCTATGTTTATCTTAGCACTTTTCACAATAGGCAAGTGATGGAAACAACCCAAATGCCCAAAAATAGATGACTGGATCAAGAAGATGTGGTCTATATACACCATGGAATATTACACAGCAATCAAAAAAGATAAACTCATGCCATTCACAGCAACATGGACAGAGCTAGGAGGGATTATGCTCAGTAAAATAAGTGAAATAAGAAAAGGAGAAATATCAGGTGGTTTCACTCACAGGAGGAATGTAGAGGAAACAAGTAAGGGACTAAGGAAAAAATTAATTATAATAACTTAAAAATCCAAATCAACAGACAACTATAAATCTGAGACATTCCTGAGGGGAGGAGGAGGAAGAAGGAACAAAATGGGTGGGAAGAGCACACAGGACTATGGTGATGGTGCTCGGGTGAGTTGGTGATGGGGCTTTCACAGGGACGAGAAATATACACTGTACACAAATGAAAAAAACAATATAAAATATAGATAAAAATGTAAAAAAAAAAAGACGTGGTTGGAGACTGGCTGAATTCTCTGGAGGATGACAACAACATAGAAATAGAGACCAGACAAGGGGTGGCTTAAAGAGGCTCTCTGAATGGAGGGAGGGAAAGAGGGGGGGTGCAAGGTGTCTAAGCTGCACACCCGCTCTGGCTCCATGCTGCAGGCACTGCATTTTGGGGGCACACGGCTGAGACTCCCCAGCTCTGTGCTCAAGCTCCAGCCCCGAAGTTGCCCTGCCTGCATTGCCCGTCCTGCACCGTGGCAGGACGCTGATGCCTGCCCTGTGGCTTCACTGAGTTTGGGGTAAGATTGCCGAGGGGTGGGAGGAGAAATTCGCAACCTCCCCTGAGGAGCATTCTTGCCTCCTCGACATTATTTCCTTCTTGGATGTCACACTTGCGAAACCCACCAAAAGCGCTGAAGTCCGTGCATACGTGGGCACGTGCGTGCAAGTGTCTAAAAATACATTCTCGAGACACTGCAATTATTTCAGCAGGTGTTGCCAATTCTTTGCAAACACTGGGTTCGGCCATGCTGACAATGAGGCATAACGGTAGCCAGACTTCTCCTGCACCACCCGAGGACAGAGCGGCCCTCCCTGTCAAAATCCCCCCTGCACGGTGTAATTTAGTTGTCCTTGTGTCTTCGGAGATGGTAGGTTAGAGGGGAGTGAGAAATAAGGAAGGGAGACAGGTTGTCAAGGAAACGGACTTCTTTCCCAAGTAGAAAGTCTTCCTAGCGTCTTACTGGCCGGCAGCACCCACTGGTGTGGGGGGCTGGGGCCACCATTGGCTGAATGTCCAAGATGGGAGGGGGCCTGTGTTTTTTGGGGGGGCTGTTCTGGCTCTTGGCTTGTGGATACATGTTGGGTCAATTTCCACTCAATTTATTTTCATTTTCAGTGTCCAATTTCTTGTGTTCCCTTAATTACTTTTCTTATACTTGAGAAATATTTGATTTCCCCAGATGTTTGCCTAAGTCACCCTGGCTTCAGTCTCAGAGATGGGAAGCTCAGCATGCCCCAAGCACGGTCCCCACTCAAAGTGGGGTGGAGAACCACCTCCAGGTAGGGGAGACATGGGTCTCCACGGCAGCGCCCCCAGACGAGGGTCTGGGGGGGCCGCATGTTTATGAACGTGCCTGCCGCCCCCAACCCCGGCCTCAGCCCCTAGGAGGTGGAGCCGGGATAGCTACGTGCTGTGGTCCATGGATTACTCGCTTATCTCGTCTCTAAATTGAGATCAACCCACAAAGCGCGGGTCTCTGGCTCCGGGCAGGAAGTGGGAGTGGGAAGGCGGTATTTGCCTCGACATCTCCAAGTCCAGCCTTGAGGCCGAGCTGCTATCAGCGGGACCTGCAGCTGCCGCCAAGGGGATGGTGATGAGAATCCAAGTGGGGGCGCAGGGGGAAAAGGCGCTGCCACCCGGGAGCCCTCCCCTTCCAACAGATGCTCTTAGGACTCCCTGCCTGGAAAGGAGAGACGCAGAGTTTGGAAACGGAAAACTCTAGCGTGTGCGCTCCTATGGCCGGGACAAGTGGGCTCGTCACAGCTCAGCGCAGGGGCCCCAACCTTGGTGCCCCGAACACGCGGTAGATCTCGGGGCGCGAGCCAGGCCGCGGGCAGAGGCTCCAAGTCAGAACCAGCCCTCCAGTCTGCTGCCCACGGCGAAGCCAGGCTCCTCGGCACCACTGACCGAGAAGGTGAGCAGGGCCGGGCTCTGTGAGTCTGCGGCCCGTTGGAGAGGGGCAGAAGAAGTCTGGCGGCCTCCCTGCCCCGCCGCGGCCTCCCTGGGGTCCCTGGCGACCTCCCTCCAGCACCCCGCGGCCACCCTGCGGCACTCAATGACCCCCTGCAGTCTTCCTGGGGCACCCCGCGGCCTGCGGCACCCCGCGGCCTGCGGCACCCCGCGGCCTGCGGCATCCCGTGGACTCCCTGCAGCCCCCGGAGGTCTCCCTGTGGCACCCCGCGGCACCCCAACTCTAGGTCTGCCGGCTTGGTCAGGACGGCTCTTGCTGAGCAACTCTGCAGCGCCTCTCCCGGCTCCTTCCTCACTCTGGCGATGGAACCAACTCCCTGACTGCAGAGCCTGGCTCCAGGTTCACTTCACGGCGGAGGGGCCTTCGCTGACCTGCCGCCTGGCTTACTCTTTGAAGAGCCCTGAGTGCGCAGAGGCTGGGGTGAAACCACCGGCGTTTTCCAGCCGATGGCTAAGCTGAGCCCCGAGCACCTGCGTGGGCGCCACCCACCGGCATGTCCCTCACATGCCCACACCCCGGGGTGGGCGCGGCTGGAGAGGAGAGGACTCGCCGACTTCCTTTCTTCTCCTGGTGCCGCTTCATGTTGGGGTCCCGGCCGAGCCTGCAGACTGTTCCCGCAGGAGAACAAGCGCTGGGGAGCGGGGCGGTGGCCGCTGGAGCAGGAGCTGGCACGTCTGTGCTGCCGCGCTCCTGTTGTTTGGGACACGCGAGGCATCTGGGGTTCTAGGGGCTCCCGCGGTCACTTGGCAGGATGGTGTCCTTGGGCTGATCACCCCCGGCCTTCCTCCGTACTCCTGATGCCCTGGCGTCTGCGGGCAGTGCTGTTCCAGGGAGCTTGAGGGTGCTGCCCTCTCCATGCCCCTCAGCTGAATTTACTGCAAAGGGCGGTCCAGGTGGGCGGGGCGGCCCAGGTGGGCGGGGCGGCCCAGGTGGGTGGGGCGGCCCAGGTGGGCGGGGCGGCCCAGGTGGGCGGGGCGGCCCAGGTGGGCAAGGCTCCGAGATGCCCAATCTGGCTTGGAAAGAACCCGCCAAGCTAGCCTGGCTCCAGTGGGAGGCTGAGCAAGGCAGCAAGGACGAGCGGCCGGCAGGCCGAGTGCCCAGCCAGGCCCACTTCACACCTGCGAAAATAGCTGAGCTTGGGGGCTAGCGGGTAGGTGAGCTGGCTTTCAAGGGGGCTTCAGCAAAACAGAAGCAGGAATTGCTGTTGCCGGAGAAAACAAGTGTGGTCCATTTGGAATCGAAGTGATGGTGCAGCTTTATTTTCTACATGGGCTTGGGTTATCTGCGAGTCGGTGGGGAGCTGAGATGCCCAGCACATTGTGAAAGGCAGGAAAGATCCCGTCCTCGGGGAGAAGGTTGGTTGGTAACTGTAAATAGAAAATGTTCTCAACCCTGCCAGCACTACCTCGATCTGAAGCGGGTTGCCTGGAGCCCCCACCTGTCCCCATGGATCAGGGCTCCACCGGTGCTGGGGCCGAGGCCCGACCCATTTTGTAAAGCTCTCTTGTGTGAGCAAAGGTCTGAGGAGTTAAAGTGAGCGCCAGACTTTTAGCCCATTCTGTGCTTTTTTCCCTGACAATTAAACGCGTTTCATAGTCACCATCAAGATGGGAGCAGGCAGGAGGTTTATTCCTACATGATTTCACGATGTAGACAGAAGATGTTCTGGCTCCAGGCTGAGGCAGCTGCAAGGCACGTGAGGAATGTTCTGCCTTCTTCCCTTCTCTCTCATTAGTCTCCCGGAGTCCCTACGCTGCTTTCTGTGGCCCTGCCCTCCGCGGGGCGCTCAGAGGGGCGGGGCATCCTCCCACTCTCCGTTCCTTCCCAGAACCGCCAGGACGGCGCTGGGCCCAGAGGGCTGGGACCTCTTAGAGTGACTCTCACCCTGCAGCCCAAGCATGCCCTCAGCTGAGTACTTCTGGGCACCTGTGCCAGTCGCAGGTGACCCAGAGAAGGCCACAGGTGACTCAGGGAGGGCAGAAGGTGACCCAGAGAAGGTCAGTGGTCCACAGAAGGCTGCAGGTGACCCAGAAAATGTCAAAGTGACCCAGAGAAGGTCAGTGGCCCAGAGAAGGCTGCAGGTGGCCCACAGCGGGTCACAGTGACCCAGAGAAGGACGCAGGCTTATCCGAGAGCAGGTGCACTTGCGGTGGGGGACCTGCCCCGGGGAAGCAGGCGTGGGAAGCTGGCTCTCGCCCCATGGCCCAGAAGTCCTTCCTTTCTCAAAGGAAGGCATCACAGAGCAGAAGCCACTGGTCAGGCAGAGATTCCTGCAGGGTCTGAACAAGGGGAAGACGTGGGTGGGGAAGGGACCGAGAGCCACCTGCCTCCCCAGATCAGTCTACACGGCAGCTACCCAGCCGCGGAATGCCGGCAGGCAGTGCCTCAGTTTCCCTGTCTACAGAATGGTGACGCAGGAGCCATATCCCAGGGATGCGCTGGGGCAGCCTTGCCACTCTGTCCCATCTGTGTGTGGCCACTGCTATGGACGCTTGTCTTGAGTTGAGTCTCTGAAAGAGCCGCAGAATGGCCAGCGAGAGGGGCTGGGCTTGCCGGCGACACCTGCCTGCTCTAATCTACTATAGTCTCCCCAACAAGTGGTCCTCAGCACGCATGGAAGCCCAAGCAATTCTGATGGAGATGCAGTTGGCACATGCACCATTTCCCGGTGTACTCAGGTGCACCCCAAAAGGAACCCCCACCCATCCTGTCCAGGACATTCCCATCTCCCCACAGACACCCGGATGCCCTACCGTCTCTGCGTGCTCTCTGTCTACTCTCTGCTCCTGCGGCTTTGTCTTTCCGGGCATTTGTATAAAGGGAGGATGTATAAATAGAATGGAAATGAATACAGTAAGGGGCCTTTTGTGTCTAAGCCTGAGTCATTTTTATAAAGAAGCAAAAGTGCAAGTCACTCCCCAATGCCCCAGAAATGGCAGAGGGCGGGGTGGGCTGTGGGGCCCAACTGCTGGCTATGCATGGGGTTCCGGATGGGGGCCCCTGGGCTGAGCCCTACTGCTCCTCGCCCAGCACCCCTGGGCTTGCCGCACTCCTCCCCCGCTCCCCCTACACACAGCCTCCTCTCTGCTACCCAGAAGGTGGGCAGCCACGGCTTCTCTCCTCGTCCTTCTCCCCCATGGCCAGTCCGCATCGATCAGCCCAGAGGGCCTTCTCTGGGGCAGTGTGAGGTCAGGGGGCCTGGATGCATCAAGACCAGCCTGGGCTGACTCAGCCAACGCCCCAGTGGAGGTGGCCAAACCTGCCCCAGCCCTGCCCACGAACGGCCCGGTCTCAGGGCCCTGGAAATGCTGCTTCCCACACCCGGCCACAATTCCAGCCTCCCTAGCTCACGTAGGGCAGGGCTTGGATTTGCAGTCCCTTGTCTGGCTGTGACTTATTTACGTGACTTGGCCATCGCTTAGTGTCCGGGCCGGGCACCGCCGAGCACGCAGATCAACCCAGCCGTAGGGGAGGACTCACTTATCCCCCGTGCAGCCAAGGCACAGAGAGGTCAAGGGCTCACCCAAGGTCACACAGCCAGGAAGAGCTGGGCGTGACGGCCTCCCAGCTCCAGCCTTCAAACCACCTCCTCCACCAGTACCCTGTGGCTCTGCCCTAAGGGGACTGTCCCGGCACAGCCTGGCACTGAAGCTCTCGTCCAGAGACTCCCAGAGCACGACAGGGCTCAACAGAACCCTCTTTGCCGGGCTCCGAACCGGTTCCGTTCACACGCTGGAAGACCAGGACTGAGAAATAGAGCTGCAGCCCCAGGCCCCGGCTCTCCAAAACCCAGGTGAGTGTCTCGGTCTCCATGCAAAGGCCCGAACCCCAGAGTAGGGCTGATTCAGGGGTGGCAACCAGGGACGGTCTGGTCCCCGGGGAATTCTGATCCCCACTTAGTTGGGGGGGTTGGGGCTCGGGGATGTGGTCTCTACACCCTACAAGACACAGGACGCCTCCATCCCAAAGGAGCGTTCAGTTCAAAGCGCTGAGGGCTCGAGACCCTGCTCCAGAAGCTGGACCGAGCACACCGCCAGAGCAGCAGCGAGCAGGAGGGATGGTGACTCAGGGGAGGCGCCAGCCAGGGCCCGGCCAGGCCAAATCCTCGCCCTGGTGTTCCTGTACACAGTCTTGTTGGAGCAAAGCGCTCGCAGGTGTCTGGATCGTCTCTGGCCGCTCCCGCTAAACGACGTCATGGTCACTGCAGAGACCTGCCGCCTGGCCCTTGGAGGAAAAGCATGTCCAGGGCTCCGTGGACACTCGGACACATCCCCCCTGCACCGTGACCTCGGTGGCACAGCCGGTGGCTTCCGTCCTGCTCAGCAGGGCGTGGCTCTGCAGCCAGGGGTCTGACCAGCTCCGTCTGTGAGATGGACCTGCTGCTTTTCGAAGCTGCAACATCCTCCTTGTCCTTTCTCTGCTGTCCGGCACATCCGCCTTCCACATTAGCAGTTGCTGGAAAGTTGGCTCGCTCAGGCCCAGCGAGAAGCAGGTGGTGCACGCCGGGAGAAGATCCGCTCCCTGCCCAAGCGGAGCACTAGAGAGAAGCCACACTGCTGGCTGAAGGCTGGTGCCCGGGCGACAGGAGAACCAGACAGAAGCTGCCCCATGCCTTCACTGCCGGACCTCAGTGGGGTGGAGTCTCCCGTGATGAGCGGTTCTCTGGGAGGACCCTGCCCCTTCCGTTACCCAGCAGAGACGCAGTGAACAGCCGCCCCAGCCTGGCCTCCTCCTGTTACAGGGCAGGGAGAGGGGTATTTTAGAATTTTTAAATTTGCCTTTTTCAAACGGGTTTTGTTATTTGTTGTAGTAAGATAAACACATTAGGGGCCTCCCTGGTGGCACAGTGGGTTAAGCAACGCACTATGAAGCAAACTGCAGCCACTGCAGCACGAGTTCGATCCCTGCTGCTGGCCAGGGAGGGGACCCACAGGGCACAGCAGACCTCTCCTCTCAGCAGTGTGTTTCAGTCCATCTGCCTGTTCTGCTCCCCAGTCTGTCTCTGGTGGACTCACTCAACCCCCCACTACTCTGGCCTATACCCTAGCTCTTGTATGCATTAAAAAAATCTTTAAAAAAAAAGATAAACATATTAGGTTTTTAATGGAAAGGAATTTTAATTAGGGAATAATACAGAAAAGACAAAAAATATAGTGATTTAAGTATTTAAAGTTATTTTTTTGAGGGCAGAAGTTTAGCTAAATAGGAATTGGTTTAAAGTAAGGTTTAAAAGCCTGCCACAGGGCCTCCCTGGTGGCACAGCAGGTTAAGCAGGGCACTATGAAGCAAACTACAGCCACTGCAGCACGAGTTCGATCCCTGCTGCCCTCTGGGAGGGGACCCACAGGGCGCAGCAGACCTCTCCTGCCCCCCTCTGCTCCCCTTAGCAGTGTGTTTCAGTCTATCTGCCTGTTCTGCTCCCCACTCTGTCTCTGGTGAATCCTCTCACCTTCTGCAACTCTGGCCTGTACCCCAGCTTTTGTATGCATAAATCAATAAATATTTTAAAAAAAATAAAAGCCTGCCACAAGTTTAAAAGATTTTTTAGTGGAGATTTATAGAAAAGGGTTAGAAAGGGTTAAATTTGGGAGGAAAAGAGTAAAATTAAAATTAAGATGAAAGCTGCGATTGTTAATTTTTTTTTACAGGTTTCTCACCCACATCTGTTATAACTAGTTTAAGACTAAAGAGTAAGCATAGTCTTTTGATTATTTTTTGTTTGTTTGTTTTACATGCCTCCTCCAGGTCTCTCTGCTGCTTTTTATTTTGCTTTTTGCCCCTTTTTTTGGTTTAAAAAAATTTTTTTTAGCATTTTTTTTATTTCTGCTTAGCTTTACTCTATTTAGGGTGGGACCAGGATTCTGGAACTTCCCCTTTTCTTGGGGACCACCCTGTTACACTCCCACATGCACGCCATGACAGCTTTCCACTTGGGACTCAGAATTCTTCAAACCTGAGTGTTTCCAGCAAACGACGAAGCTATTCCTGGATTTTGCAGTCAGTTCAGTGGGTGCCCAACAGCCTTTTACAAGTGATGAAGGAGGGTAGATAGAAAAGTACCAGCGTGTCACCCAGAGCAAAAGAAAATGTTTTTGTAAGTGATTACTGAGGTGTAATTGACATTTAACACATTTGTCTCAGGTATACACCATGATGCTCCGGTCCTCGCGGGCGGTGAGGAGACCACCTTGAAGAGTTCAGCTGTCACCCGTCCCCACACACGCTCTTTTCTTACAATAAGGACATTCAAGATGACGCTCTCTCAGCAGTTTTCGAATCTGCAGCGTGGTATTACCTGCACTTGCCATGCTGTGTTATCTGCCAGGACTAGCCACGGAAAAGAAAAAAGCTCACCCATTTAGAGGTTGCACAAGCTTCATTAACTGAGTCATAGATTGGGCAACCTCCAGCCCAGACACTCAGGAGCTCCCACAAAATGGAGAGAACTTATGGACAGAAAGAGGGTGGGCATGTTACTAGCTAAGGAAGCTTCTAGATAAAGCCACTTTCCTTTGGGAGGACGCAGGGGCTCTCAGCGCAGGGGACCTCACTGGAGCTGGTCAGAACCAGATGGAGCAGTGTAGGATGGTGCTTTGGAAGAGGCTGAGGCTGCAAGAGACATGACGTCTGGTGGGGGTCTGGAACGAGGGACCCCATCTTTGGCCTGTTTTTTTTTTTTTTTTGCTAATTTCACAATTAATTGAATTAGTTTGTCCTTCAGAGTCCCTGCACCCAGCTGCCCCCCTGACCGCCGGCCTCTATGCATCGGTCCGCTCAGACCAGAGGGGACCAGCTGTCTTTCTTGCCTGGTTCTCTCTTTGCCCGGTGCCCTTCACGTCCATCCAGATGACCGCACGTGTGGGACCTCACCCCCAGCGGCTGGACTATTTCACTGTGTGCGTCTCCCGTGAGAACTCAACCACCGGCGACTCCGGCAGTCTCCACATCGTGGCCGGTGTAGACGATGCCTCCACGAACACGAGACGTGCACACCTTTCCAAACCAATGTTCTGGCCATGGCCGCAAGTGGCAATGCTGCATCCCAGCGCAGGTCTAGTTTCCGTTCTTCAAGGCTGTCCACACCGTCCTCTTTCCACATGGCCACTCCGATTACATCCCACCAACAGTGGACGTCCTTGATGTCCTCGCTCTCACAAGCGCTTGTATTTTGGTAACTGGACGCCACTCTGCCAGGTGCGAGGTGGTGTCCACTGTGGTTGGACTTGCAGCTCCCCGAAGGTCAGTGGTGTCCAGTGCCTTTCCACATACTTGCTGGGCTTCTGCATGTCCTCTGTGCAGAAATGTCAAAGCTGATTCAGATCTTCTGCCCACTGTTTAATCACACTTTTTTTTTGAAAGAGTTTTTTATTTATGCACACAAGAGCTAGATCTAGGCTAGAGGTGTGGGGTGAGAGGATTCCCCAGAGGCAGAGTGGGGAGCAGAACAGGCAGATCTAGAAACACACTGCTGAGGGGAGCAGCGGGGAGGCAGGAGAGGTCTGCTGCGCCCTGTGGGTCCCCTCCCTGGCCGGGGATCGAACTTGCGCTGCAGGGGCTGCGGATGCTTCATAGTGCTGAGACTCAACCTCTGCGCCACCAGGGAGGCCCTAATCACACTGGATTTTTTTTTTCTTTTGCAATGAAGTTGGATTAATTCTTTCTATAGTTTGGATGTTAACCTCTGATCAGATATATTATTTGCAAATATCATCTCCCATCTAGCCAGCTGCCTCTTTATTCTGTGGCTGATTTTCTTTTGCTGTGCAGAAGCTTTTTAGCTCGCTATACCCCTTCCTTCTTTCTTTCTTTTTTTTTTTAAAAGATTTATTTATTTATGCATACAAGCACTGGGGTACAGGCCAGAGGTGTGGGGGGTGAGAGGAGTCACCAGAGACAGAGTAGGGAGCAGAACAGGCAGATCAACGGAAGTACACTGCTGAGGGGAGCAGCGGGCACAGCAGGAGAGGTCTGCTGCACCATGTGGGTCCCCCCACCTGGCTGGCAGCAGGGATCGAACTCGTGCTGCAGTGGTTGCAGTTTGCTTCATAGTGCGTTGCTTAACCCACTGCGCCACCAGGGAGGCCCACTTTTTTTTTTTTTAAGTTTTGTTGCTTTGGCTTTTGGACTCAAATCCAAATTATCATCACTACGACCGACGTCTAGGAGCTCAGTCCTATATTTTCATCTAGTTCTGTGGCTTCGGGTCTCCCACCAGTTTCTTCATTCTGAGTTAGTGTCTGCAGCCGCCGTCAGCCCCTTCACTCCTGTGGATGCCTCCAGTTTTCCCAGTGTCCTTTACTGGGGACACTCTTCTTTCCCGGTGGCACAGTCTCGGCCCCTCTGTTGTAAGTCGGTGTTGTCTGGTGAGATTTTATTTCACATATAAACACAAACCCGTACACATACGAGTGCATGAGTCCACATGCTCACTCACCCGCTCAGTCCCTCTGAGTCGGGGTGTAAAATGAATTCTGCGCATGACACAAAATGGCCAGGAAGTCGCCTTCAGACGGACCTGGTGCTCGCCACGGCCGTGGCACGCTCCCATAAAGGACTTGAGCTGCTGGACAGAATTAAGAGTCAGACAGCAGTTTCTGTTCCCTCCTGTTAGGAAACCAAGCCAAGTAATCCCTTTTGCGTTCCCAAGAGGCTGCTCTAACTGCAAGCAAGGGCCAAGGCTGGCCCACGGAGGACAAGTGTGATTCTTCCCTTTCTTAGACCGCAGCCAGCAGGTCTCACGGCTGCTCCTCTTAACTGTTCCATGAATTTGGGTTAGAGCCGCAGCTCATGCGCTATTTTCAATCTGAACTGCCTCTGATGAGTTCTGTCCTGAGCCGTAACGCCGGTATAACTGCATATTTTTATGCTGTGATTATTTTTCCTGATACACATAAAACCAAACGCTCAGGGCCGGGGCAAAGGGTCCCCGCCCCAGCGCGGTGCACACGGCTCACCCCGCCGGCCCGTGTCCTCTCCTGGGCAGTCCTTTCAAGCTGTCCTGGGATCTCCCCAACCCACTCAGGGGTCTGCCGAGTACTCAAGAGAAGGCCCAAGCCCCCCACACTCCCCAGGCCTCTGAGAGGGTCTCTACTCCCTAGTAAAAGTGAGCTAAAGGCTCAGTTGCTCTCGGACCCTAAAGTGCACGGAGGGAAGAAAACAACTGATCTAAAGTTTATCCTGAGATAAGAATTTTGCAGAAACACAGCAAAGTAGGAGGTTCATCGACAAGCTTGAGCTGGGCACCAAGGCCACAGATGCAGAGAAGGGGTGATGAGAGTAGGGGTGCTGGGAGAGAAGAGAAGCCTGGTTGTGCTTCTCACGGAGGAAGAGCCCTTCAGCCAGGCCACGTGTCCTTGCCCCACCTGCTTTTCAGCCAGTAAAAGTCAGCTTCTTTGTTCTCCACACAGGTCCCAGAACATATAAGCTCATTTCTTCTCTTTCTCTCTTTTTTAAAGATTTATTTATTTATGCACACAAGAGCTGGGGTACAGGCCAGAGTCACAGGAGGTGAGAGAAATCACCAGAGACAGATTGGGGAGCAGAACAGGCAGTTCGACTGAAACACTGCTGAGGGGAGCAGTGGGAGGCAGGAGAGGTCTGCTGTGCCCTGTGGGTCTGCTCCCTGGCCGGGGATCGAACTCATGCTGCTGTGCTGCGGATGCTTCACAGTGCAGCTCTCAACCCGCTGCACCACCAGGAAGGTCCCTCATTTCTTCTCTCTCTCTTTTTTTTAAAATGTATTTATTTATGCACACAAGAGCTGGGGTACAGCCCAGAGTCCTGGGAGGTGAGAGGATTCACCAGACAGAGCAGAGCAGAACAGGCAGATCGACTGAAACACACTGCTGAGGGAGCAGCGGGAGGCAGGAGAGGTCTGCTGCGCCCTGTGGGTCCCCTTCCCGGCCAACAGCAGGGATCAAACTCGTGCTGCAGTGGCTGCGTTTTGCTTCATAGTGTGTTGCTTAACCCACTGCGCCACCAGGGAGGCCCCTCATTTCTTCTCTTAAGCAGGAAGGCAGGTTTGAATGTATCTCCAACTTCCTCACCAAAGGATTTGAAAATAATGCTGATTTTCCAGAACCTTGATGTCATTATCTGACCTGTGCATGCTGGGTGGAGGCTCCAAGGCTCAGGACCACCCTTGGCGCCCCAGACTGGTCCTTCTGCCAAAGCAGATCTCACTGCACCAGCGATGCCTTCACCCCAAACAGCAAGTGTTGCCCTCACAGGTGCACCAACACCTGCCCAGCCCTCAGCACCGACTGGCACGCATCACGCTTGGAGACATCCTTGGACATCTCTGACACCCCACAGCCAGACCCTCTGTCACCCCTGCAGAAAGCTCTGCACACCCCCTCTCTTGCACACTCAACCATCGTCACTGGTGCTGCCCAGGTCTGTCTCACAGGTCTGGCCTGGACTGTCGTGGGGAAGGGGCTGCCACACGGTGGACACAGGTCACGAGCTTGTGGGATGAACAGGTGGACAGTGGCATCTGCACACGTGGCCTGTGAGCAGTGGCAGGTGATGTGAAGGCTCGCCCCGGTGCAGGCAGAGTTGGTGGTGATTTAAAACTCAAGTCTGGGCATTTAGGTTGTTTCCAAACACCCCAAAATGGATGACTGGATCAAGAAGATGTGGTCCATATACACGTGGAATACTATTCAGCCATCAAAAAAGATAAACTAGAGTCATTTGTAGAAATATGGAGCTAGAAGGGATAATGCTTAGAGAAATAAGTCAGAAGGCAAAAGAAAAATTCACTCCTAGGAGGAATATAAGGGGACCAGATAAGGGACCAAGGAAAAGAATAATAACAATGGAAAAAACAAAAACACAACACAACAAGAACAAAAAGACAAGATCAAATCAGAAACATTGTGTGTGGGGTGGGGAGGGAGAGGGGATGGGATGAGGGCAGAAAGAGCACAAGGGACTGAGGTGATGGTGCACGGGTGACATGGTGGGGGGAACTCTACAGGGATTACAATTGATGTCAAATATAACTAAATAAAGAAAGGAAAAAAAAAAAAACCTCAGGTCTGGGCTTCTTTGTCCTGTCTCTTCCACAAATCACCCTTCTTTGCAGAAACCTAAAAGCTCCCAGACAAATAATCCTGGCCCATGTTCCAAAGTAGCCCTGGGCCAGTGCTGGGCGCCCCGCCCAGCGTCAGGGCCCCCTGGGGTGCACTGCCCTGCCATGGGGTGCCTCTGGGCCGGCGCGCAGCAGATTAGTTCCAGCTCAGGGGACGACAACAGCGACAGGAAAGAAGGAAAAGCAAAGCAAACTTAGTTCCACGGACGCACAATCATCCGTAACAATCAGCTTCTGATTAGTCACCTCATTAAAACATAAACTCATTTAATTCAATCATTTCAGCAAGAGCCCAGCCAGCCCAGCCATTCTCATCAGAAAGCCCGCAACGTTCACTCCTCACCAGACATGACAACTTGGCGTTTTTATTAAGAATATGAATTTCCTGCTGGTGCAGAGAAGAATGTCCCGGGCAGCTGTGGGCTGCCATTGTTCCCGCTTGCCTGTCGCTTCTTTTTTAATTCCCCAAACAAAGCGAGTAGGGGAGAAACCACCCAAACACACCCGGGCTATGAGATGATAGCGGCATAAATAGTTCGCAGGGAGGATTCTCTTTCTAAATTAGCCCGAGTCTGAGGTTGGAATAGCAATGCGGCACTCCCGACCGATGGGGTTTTCCAAGGCAGCGGAGGGAGGACAGGCTACCTTCCGACTCGGGCCCTCACCCCCAGCGTCTCACACCCCCTGCTTCCTGCAGCCACCCCCACTTCATCTCCTGGAGGCCGCACCCCGTCCTGGCCTGCCAGGACGAAGCAGCCAGGGCTGGTGCTTCCACAGAAGCTGGACACCCCACCTGGCTGCCCGGCCCGACAGGTGACATGAGCAAGGGGAGTCTTCCAAGTTGGGGAGCTCATGACCCGAGAAGAGATCAGGTCCCCAGGTCAGGGCCACGGCGTGCTACAGACCCCGGAACCTGGCCCCAGTTGGTGACTGTCCTTTCCTGTTACCCAGCTGACCTGGCCCTTGTCTGTTTTGAAAACCCCAGACGCTGGCCCACCCACCAGGCCCTGGTGATGGAGCCGTAAAAGCTGGTGGCCCCAGGTGAGAGCGGGGCTCAGGGCAGCTGCTGCCCGGCCTGCTGTGTGGTCCCCTAGAGTCCTCAACTGGGGTGCTCTCGAAATCCCTTCGGTCGCATCAGCAAAGACAGAGGAGAACGCTAACAAAATTGCCAAGCGGTCTACCCATATTGCTGGAATTTCCAGAAAGTTGAATCTTGAACACAACATTGAGACGCCGGCAGTTGTGTTCATGGGTAAAAGGGAACTTTATATAAACCCAACAAATGCCATGGCACGTCGCTGGCTCCCCCTCCAGCGTGGGCAGTGCCTCTCTCCCCGGACAATGTGGGTCCCTGGCGGTCAGCTCCCTGCAGGGCGTCCCCATCTTTGCAAATGACCCACTGCCCCCTGCAGGCTCCTGCTCCTTGTGGGCCCCTCCCCACCCCCGTCCCGCACTGGGCCACTCAAAGGTCAGACTGTTTCCAGCACGGCGGGTGCCCTCCCCGCGTCCCCAGGCTTCAGCGTGCCGGCGTCCTGGCCACAGACAGGGCCACGCGTGGGTGGGCTCCTGCTCCAGCTGTGTCCCCTCCACAGCTGGACATGCTGGCATCTGGGCACAGCCCCGGCTGAAAGCTCCGTCTGGTCTCAGCCACAGCCTCCACGTGGTTGAGCTGCTGCCCGTGGCCTGCCCACTTCTTGGTGTCCGTCACGTGACTTTTAATTTGACATGTGTGTATACATACACATACATGTATCTCCGGGACAAAAATATCCGATTATTCATTTAAGCCACCACCACGTGGGCGTGCTGGCCCTCGCGGCCGAGCGCGTTCCCAGTGGGCACCCCCGCGCCAGGGATATTGGAGTAGACGCCAGGGCGCAGCAGCAGCTCTGCAGTTGTCAAGGATGGTGATGATGGTGAGGATGCTGCAAGGGATGCTGGAGGTGGTGATGGAGGGGATGTTAGTGGTGACATGGGGTCATGAGGGGGAGGTGACAGTGGAGGGGATGTTGGTGATGGAGAGGATGCTGGGGGGGATAGCATAGATGACCTTAGGGATCATGATGGGGAAGATTCTGGAGGTGACAGTAGAGGGGGTGATGGAGGGTTGTTGGAGGCGATGGTGGAGGGGATGCTGGAGGTGATGGTGAAGAGATGGTGGAAGTGGTGGTGGGGGGATGTTGGAGGTGATGGTTGAAGGGATGGTGAAGGTGGTGGTGGAGGGGATGTTGGAGGTGATGGTGGAAGGGATGGTGGAGGTGGTGGTG
>JAGFMF010011719.1:3451314-3480560 GCA_019455555.1 Galemys pyrenaicus | reverse complement strand
TGGTTGACGGGATATTGGAAGTGATGGTGAAAAGATGGTGGAGATGGTGGTGGAGGGGATGTTGGAGGTGATGCGTGGAAGGGATGGTGGAGGTGGAGGTGGAGGGGATATTGGAAGTTATGGTAGAGGGGATGGTGGAAATGGTGGTGGAGGGGATGTTGGAGGTGATGGAGGAGGTGGTGGTGGAAGGGATGAGGGAAGTAGTGGTGGAGGTGATGGTGGAGGAGATGTTGGAGGTGGTGGTGGAAGGGATGATGGAGGAGGTGGTAGAGGGGATGTTGGAGGTGGTGGTGAAAGGCATGGTGGAGGAGGTGGTGGAGGGGATATTGGAGGTGATGTTAGGGATCATGATGGGGAAGATGCTAGAGGTGATGTTTGAGAGGATGATGGGGGGGATGATGGAGGCCAGGTGCAGACAGATGACGATGTGATGCGGCGTGGGTTAGGGTTGGCATCTATCCAATAGGAATGGAGTTTGCCTGACTCACGGAGCAGTGCCAGGGGAGAAACCCAGCACGGCTCGGGTCTGAGCATCTGGGCAGGCAGTGCTGGCATTGCTCAGATGGGGACAGGCTGGAAGGAGTGCCCCGAGGCTGCGCTTTCTTCTGTGGGATGTGGTTGGTGGTGAGAATGTGTGTATGATGGAGAAGGATTTTGCTTGTTCCCATGTGTGGTGTGAGAGGAACAGAAGCTATCAGATAGAACTTCAAGCATGGGGCTGACGTACCAGCAGGAAGAGAGCTTAAGATTCCTACCACATGACACATACCTGCCTCCTTTTCTAATCTCCCAATACTCCAGCCACATGACCTTTCTGCGCCTGGTCACGCCCAGTTTGCTCCTACCTCAGGACCTTTGCACAGGCTGACCGCACCCTGGTTTGCTTACCCCTCGACTCTGCATGGCTGGATTGTTTCTTTGTTCACATTCTGCTCAAATGTCATTTGCTCAGGAGGAAGGTCCCGGAGAACCTGGTCCCAGTACCTCCTCTTACAACCCTCCTTTCTTTCCTTCAGAACAGTTGTTGATATCAGAAATAACCCGACACTTGCGTTTGCTTGCTGATTTATGGTAGGTGTCTCACTGCAGGAACGGAAGTGTGCAGACACGCCACGGGAGCAGCTAACACATAGTAGGTGCTCAATAAAGCAATGCTGAATAACACAGAGGCTCACACGATGATGTCATAGTTCTCACTCTGTTTTAAGTTGCAGCTCACTGTATTTAATTCTGCTTTTGTAGAAAGAGCTACATTTATTCCCGGAGCTCCAAGGAGATCAGATCACGGAGTGAAGAGGACTCTCCACTCCTTCGAGCCCACAGCTGTGATCCAGGTGCTCTGGATCAGACTGTGTCTGCCATGTGATGGAGCTTGGGGAGGTGGGTGACGGAAGGCTTGCAGGCATTGAATGCAGGAGCCTTTGAAGGAACGGGCTCTGGGAGGAACTTCACTACCGGGGGGAGGGGAAGGCGGGGAGGCTGTTCAGAACAAGGTCTCAAGAAATAGAGCAAAGCCAAGTGGACCTTCCTCCTGGCCCTCCCTGGGGAAGGCAGCCATCAGCACACACTCATCTTTGAGTGGATTACAAACGAGTTTGCTCTGGCTTGGTGAGCTCTGCTGGGCTGCGTGACAGCCTTCCTCACCTCTAGTGAGCAGTGAACAACCTGTGCAACTGTGCATGGCAGTCATGGGGACAGAGGTGGGAGCACCTTGAAATGAAATGCATGAAAACTGTTCTTCATTTTTCAGGACTCTCAAAATGATATTCGGGCCAAATCTTTCCCTGGACCTCTTTTTCCTTTGTGTGTGTGTGTGTGTGTGTCTGTGTGTGTGTATGAGAGAGAGAGAGAGAGAGAGAGAGAATGCTCTATAGAGTCTTTCAGTCACTTAAAGCATCTGATGCCTTCTAGATGGGACATGTGTCCACTTACCAGTGGTCATTAAAGGTCCCTCTTTGTTACAACGCCCCCCAGCGCACATGTCACGGCCCCGTCTGACTGCTTGTGGCCCTTGAGTGAAGAGAATACGAACACGGAGGGAAAGATGTTGGCATGCCCTCTGTCTCTTTCCTCTCCTTCTAATTAACAGCTGCCAGCAGCAAACTTCCTGCGGTAAAATCTTACCCAGAGAGAAGATAAATGGGTTTTGAATTGGGTCACTGACAAGGTCGCCCACAGAACTATGCTATTGTTACTCCCCCCCTCCCCAAACACGCCTTCATTAACTTTCTTTTAAAAAACAGTACAAAGAGCTCAAGACTCTTGATGAACACACTTCCGTCCCTAGTTACTCGTTTTCAAATTGAGTCACTGCCTTGGACAGCGCCTTGGAAGCCGAGGCCAGCGCCCCCCACCCCCCGCCTGCTGTCTTCTCATTGGCCAGCTCTCCCCCATGCCCACCCCCAGACGGAGTGCCCCCCAGAGCAGCTCCAGTAGCTCGAGCCCAGGTCCTTGGCAGTTATGTGGCGAGGGCAACTGTCCCTCCTGGAAACGAACTGCGGACACCCGACCGGGGCTGCAGGCGCGTCAGCCACCTGTCCCTTCTCCCTGGGGTGCCTTTCCTTGTCTTTAGGTGCTGCCACTCTGCGGTGGGCTCAGCCAGCCACCGGGATTGCTCAGCACAGGCTCTGGCCCAAACTGGCCACGGAGCGGCAGTGTCAGGTCTTCAAATAGACATGCTAAGCTGACCTGGGTTTGCAGGAAGTCACCTGGACACCCCACAAAGAGAGGCCCCCAAGGATGAAGACATCATGGAAGAAAGCTGGGTGAGGGCAGAATGTCCGGCCTGGATCTTTGATCCAACCACACCTGATGCCTGCTCTATCTGGGATGTTCCATTACAGGAGCTGCTCTGTCCCTTCCTTTAAGCCCGTTTGCAGCCAGTTTCTTTCATCCTAGCTGGGCGGTCCTGACTGTTCACGAAGCCCCCAGCAGCTGTCCTCTATGACTTCACCGAGAAACCCCAACTCAGCGGCCTCCTGGTTTCAAACTGCTTGTGTGGCTCCTGGTCAGCTGCCAAGCCCCGCTGAGTCCAGGTTTTATTTTTGACGCTCACTGGCTCGGAGAACCCAGATTCAAACCAATTTAAAAGAGAGCTGTTCACCTTCCCCACAAGACACGGCCTTCCATCTGTTTTCCTGATGTCCGTGGAAGACAAAACCATTGCCCAAGCCAAAAGCGTGGGGTCGTCTATCCGCCATCCAATTTAACCCTAAAATGCAAGCACCGACTTTCGATGTGAAGCCCTGGACAGTCCAGCTCCTAAACCTCACAGCCGGCTCCTCTTCTCTGCCCAGCTCTTTCTCCACCCGACTGAGTGACCCACCCTCTTTTCGGCCGCCCACCCAGTCCACATTCATATGCCTCCTGGACGCAGCACCAGTGGGGTTTCTGAAATGCAGATTTAGTCATCGGGCCCTCCCCTGCTAAGGCCCCGGGCAGGCCTCTGGAAAGCTCTAGTAACCCCTCCACCAGGGGACAGCTGTCATTTTCATTTGGGCACTCAGCCACCAGTAGACCCCTAATTGCACTTCCTGCCCCCCTGGAGTTTCGTGACCACGAGTCTGTGCTGGTCTGCAGTGTGAGCTAATAGAGGGGTGATGCAGGACTTTGGATGGTGTTTTTCTATTTTTTTTAAAGGTTTATTTATGTGTGCGCCGAAGAGCTGGGGTACCAGCCAGAGGTGCAGGAGGTGAGAGGTTCACCAGTGACAGAGCGGGGAGCAGAACAGGCAGATCCACCAAAACACACTGCTGAGAGGAGCAGCGGGGAGGCAGGAGAGGTCTGCTGCGCCATGTGGGTCCCCTCCCTGGCCGGGGATCGAACTCGTGCTGCTGTGCCGTGGATGCTTCACAGTGCGGCGCTCGACCCACTGCGCCACCAGGGAGGCCGGATTGTGCTTTTCAGTCGATGGTGAGCTGGCCTACCGGCCAGCCTCCTCCCAAGTCCACATTCACATCAGTGGCTTGAAATGGGTCACAGGGGACAATTACACCCTGGACATTAGCGCCGGCCCCCAGCGCGCTTTCTCTGCAGAAATCCCAAGCTGTTCCTGTAACCTCCTGCAAACGTCCACCTCCTTCCCTGAGAGCCTCAGAATCCGGCCCTCCTGCTCCGCCCTCACTCCCGATCCTCTCCTAACTCACGTCTGTTTGCCGCGATTTCTTCCAGTCGCCTCTTCTGTGCTACTTTGCTGGTTAGAGGCCTCGATGGGCCAGTGGCGCTGTTCGGGAGCAAGTCCGCTTTCCCGGTGCCCACCTTCCCCACGCCGGTGGACAGCGGCCAGCTCTCCCGCCCTCTGCCCACCGCTCCTTGGCGGGCCAGCTGTCCCGTCTGCAGGAGGGCGCGTGTCCCCACCCGAGTCTCAGCAGCAGGCGCCCACCGGCAGGTCTGAGGGTCCGGCTGCAACCCCTCCGGGCCGCGGGCGGATCTGGAATCGGGAACCAGCCAGTCACGGCGGAGCCCCCTAATTGGATCTGACAGCCCTGATTTATTTACCCTGAGCTCCCTGCTCTGAGGCCTGATCACACCTGGGACCTGGCCTTCCCCTGCTCAGAGCCGCGGGGAGAGGGGCAGGTGCCTCCCAGGACTCTCTAATGAGAAATAGGTACGTGGGCTCCGGTGTCCACCTCTCCCTGCTACTTGACTGGTACCGTGGGGGCGAGGGGAAAGGATCGTTCATGCCATCCCCCCAATGTGGCGAGCAGCTCGGCCCCTGCCTCTGCCTCAATATAGGAGGGGCAGAGTGGGGCCTTCTGGGGTGTCTGTTCTGCAGCCAGGCAGGGCCAGAGCCCCGGCACGTTGGCTGCCCCCACCTTCCAGCGTGCCTCCCCAAGGCAGGCTGGCTGCTCAGCCTTGATGAAGGGGGCCCAGCTGCTAGCGTCTCCTGCTCGCCCCCACGGCTGGACAGTGAGGCTGGGGGGTGAGACGGTAGTCGCAGGCCAGGTCAGCCTTGGACAGCTCCGTGTGCACGAGAGGCGCGCCCACCAGAGACATCTCAGGGACCCCCGGAGCCAGGCGGTGCTTCCCCAGGGCCCAGCATGCACGAGTAACAGGCACAGCCAGTGCAGGGGCCCCACAGCCCAAAGGCCCCAGAGCCTGCAGCTGCTGCCTGAGCCTGGAACAAGGGGTGGGGTGACTGGCTGTGGACCCGCTGGTGCCGGCCGGTCAGTGTCTGAGGTTGGCTGGAGCGTCGTGGGGCTGCTGGGGACGGGGAGCCCAGGCCAGTTGTCTGCCTACCCCCAGTCTCTCCCTGTTCCCTCTGACCACTCATGCGTGGGTAGATCACTGCCGAGCATCCTGGTTACCCCACTGCCAGGTGGACGCCTCACCTGGGGCGGGAGGTGCCGGCCTACCTGGGGCTACAAAAGGGGGGCAGAGGCACACCTGGGCCCAGACCTGGACCCGACCCCAGCAGGACCCTGCCCACAGCCGCTCCCGAGGCCCCACAGCTCAGCTGGCCGACTGGAGCTTTTTTATTTATTGGTGTAGTTCCGATTTAGCTGGGATGAATCATCTCCTCTTTAAATGAATGCCAGGGGGTGAACGGTCCTGTGGCATCCCATCTCCCGCTCATCAATACCTCCCTTAAGACAGAGCACAGTTTTCTCTTAATCACCTTGACCCAATTTTATCTTCTGCCTGGCAATAAATCGCTGCTTCCCAGAAATATCGTTTAACCCGGGGAGGAAATATTTGAAAACACGATTACTGTGCATATCTGTAATGTTTACACCCGAGAGCTCAGGCGCGACAAAGACCGGCATAAGTGGACAAAGGGCCTGGGGCATTTTAAGACATCACAGTCAAGCAGAGAAGAGGTGGCAAGATACAGGGATGCAGGGATGCGGCTGGAGGAGGAGGGAGGGAGGAGGGAGATGGGAGCCAGGAGGGGCGAGGGCCATCCATACCTTTCGGGCAGTGTCTGAGTCCTGACACAAGCCGGGGAGTCCCCTGGACTGGCAGAGACCACCCAGGCTGGCCCTCTCCCTGCCTGAGATCTGTCAGAGTAAACTATCAAGACATGCTAGCAACATGAGAGCGACTTAGCCCGCTCACGTTGGCGTGGCCAGCGACGAAGCATCTCATGTCCCAGAACAGGGACTATCCCAGTGCCGGACACCCCAAGGCTCGTGAGTTACTAGGGCCCGTGTCCTTCCTTCTCTCCCCCACCCCAGCTCCACACAGCTGCATCCTCAGGGCAACACGAACGGCCGGATTCTAGGCGCCAACAATTCAGACATAATGACCCCCGAGAAGGAAGACGCGTTTGCTCTCACGACACAGCTGGACCCACGTCTTCCACTCCTGCATCAGTTTGTGGTGAAGGGGTCTGCCTTACAGCAGCCCTGAGACATTTAAAATACGGCCCCTGATTTGGGGGAAGCCTTCACCAAGTAGGAGGGTTTGTGCCTCTCCCCATTCATCTGGCGGGTGACGCCAACAGCTTATCACCAATGAGGACTGGCGAGGAGGCCTGGGGTTCCAAGGAAAAGTCCAAAAAAGACTTGGGGACCTCCATGGTGGCACAGAGGGTTGAGCACCACACTGTGAAGCCTCCGCAGCACTCAGCGTGAGTTTGATCCCCGGCCAGGGAGGGGACCCCCAGGGCACAGCAGACCTCTCCTACCTCGCTCACTGCTCCCCTCAGCAGTGTGTTTCAGTAGATCTGACTGTTCTGCTCCCCACTCTGTCTCGGGGGAATCCTCTCACCACCCCACACCTCTGGCCTGCACCCCAGCTCTTGTGTGCATAAATGAATACATCTTTAAAAAAATAACAAGAAAGACAAAAAGGACTTGGGGTGCTTGACCCTAGAGAACTCAGCTGCCAGTGGGGCCACACCAGTCACCCCACCAGCTGAGCTCCCCATATTGGCGAACCCCTCAATGTCCAGCCTGGTGGGATCTCAACTCCAACCGGCATCACTGCAGCCCCCCACAGGGCCTGTCCTAGAACCGTGAGCAAAACAAGCTCAGCTCGGGGGTGTCTGAGAACCGGTCACCTCCATTTCCCTCTGGAGCTGGGGTGAGGTTCACACTTCGCCTGAGCGGTGCCTGAGAGACCCGGAGTTAGCTCAGGCTGGGCAGGCCGGCCCAGCACTTTCTGCAGCTTCCACGAACCCCAGGCCTGACCAAGCCAGAGTCAGGTGCGCAGGCGGTGTCGGCTGTGATCAATGACGCCGATTTCTGTTACTACGCTCCGTGGATGCGCAATTGGTGGGTTCCCCTTTCCGAGTTCGCAAGTAAAATCTGTCTATCTAGAGGGAAAAAAAATAGGCCAAGGCCAAGGCCGAGCGACTCTGCCTGCTGAGGGGAGCCCGGCGCGCCTGTGCCCTGTGCCTTCCCACCTCTGTGCGGCGGGCACAGCGCCCTCGCTCTCGCAGGTCTCACCAAGCTCCAGTGATGGCATCCAGTCCTGCAGGCCAAGCACCGACCTGGGTCCTGAGATGTGGGAAGACCCTGCTCCAGCCCGTCCTCCGGCTCCTCCCTGGTGTTTTATTTTTAAAAGACTTATTTATTTCTGCATACAAGAGCCGGGGTGCAGGCCAGAAGTGTGAAGGGTGGGAGGATTCCCCGGAGACAGAGTGGGGAGCAGAACAGGCAAATCCACTGCAGAGGGGACGAGCGGGGACATAGGAGAGGTCTGCTGCGCCATGTGGGTCCCCTTCTTGGCCGGGGATCGAACTCGCGCTGCAGTGACTGCAGAAGCCCCACAGTGCAGCGCTCACCCCCTTGAGCCACCAGGGAGGCCCCTCACTGTTCATTTTTCATACAATGTCTGCTTTCTTTTCTCAGGTGTAGTCCCCATAGAATTTCATCATCAGTTCCTCTCTTTTTCCGATAATGCAGAAATTAAAAAATACTTAAGCGCTTTTCCTCTTGCCAGAATTTTGCTCTTTGCCCTTATCCCGGAAATTTCGTGCCCTTATATTACATGCCAGCTACCAATCTCCCCACGAAATGTCAGCAGTCAGTTTTGCCCACTTTCGCCAAACCCATATGCAGACTGCGCTTAGTAGGTGCTTAGTAAATATTTATGAACTCAAAGAATGAATAAATTAATGATTTATGGCTTGAAGCCTCTCACTTACTCTACCAATCAAGTGTAAACGTGTTTGATTATAAAGATTGTCCTGGGAATTCTTTCTTCATAAATCAATACCGTTTGCACAAGCCCAAAGTGAAATGCTCACCCCCCCCTTCATATTTTAGTCAGCATTGCAATGCATTTTTGATGGTATATTTATTTTCTGTCAAGTAACAATAGGGCTGATGAAAAATGGGCAGTCTTAGGCTGCCGGAATGTGCGAGGGAGGAGGAATAACGTGTGGATTAATCAACCTCACAAAATAGGCAGCCCTCGTCCCTACACGAGGCAGTCGCCAGAGACACACACAAATTAAAAAGGATGAAGAGGATCAATTTTCTAGGAATCAGAAAGCCCGGAGAGCCTGCGAGAAATCAAAGGCGCGATTTTAGCCTTCCAAGTCTATTTCTTTTCTTCTTCTTGCACTTAAGACAACCAGAAAAAGCATTTCCTCTTCCCATTCCACACTCTAGCCTGCGTTCTCCTGGCACTCAGGGCAGGAAGTGGAGGCATATAAATATCATACTTTTTTTTCTGCATTTTATCCCCAAAGGGGATGACAAGTTAGTATCCAGAAATCTACGTACTTAGCAAAAGTAAATTGCAAATAACCGAAATCTCCGATACTGATCTTTCAAAGGGGCTTTCACCATCTGACTAGAAAGCCACCAATGCAAAACTTTGGATCCATTTTTGTTTTCAATAAAAATCTTGTTTAACAGCGTCATGAATATTCATGCTTTCGGCTTACTTCCAAATAAAAACAAGAGAAGCCAAACGAAACAAGAAAAAAGAAAGTAGTTCACTCAGCTGCACAAAGGTTTGAAGGACACGATTTTATGTTTTAAGACATGTGCATCTGTTAAATAAAAAAAAAAGAAAAAGAAACTCACAATCACCAGAGCACAAAAACCACCAGCAACCCTATCAGCGTTTCTGAGACTTCAGCTATTTCCTTACTGATGACTTTTGACGTGCATCGCTGAGGGTCATCTCACGCTGGTGTGATGTTCCTGTGGACACAACTCCAACCCAACTGATGTTCAAAGAACTGCTGCCTCAACTCTAATCGATGGTATCAATAGTTTGATAAGTTAATGATGCATTTCTTATCCACATTAAAATAAATTATGATAAGCAAAGCGGAAGCGTGTCCAAGTAGTAGCTAAGATTTGGTACGGCGCCAGCGGCGGGATTAACATACTTTGCAAAGAATTATCTACCTGAACAGAGTGCGTTTCGCTGGCCTTTAATCTTCATGTAACCACCATTGGCGGTTGGCCCTTAGCTGCCGAGGGCCAAGGGCACAGAGCACCAAGAAACTTCCTGATGTCAAGGGCTTGTTCCTGGTGAGACTCAATAGCACAGGCAGTTGGGCTCACTCTGCTGTTTATTCTGAAATTGGATACTCAGAACCGGGGCTAAAGGCCAAGCTTCTCCTGAAGGTCCTAGCTTTTCAATATGGTGGCCAATCACATGCCAATCACAGTGGGGTTTAAATGAAAATCCACTAAAATGAAATAATCTCCACTTTTGAGTTCCTCCATCTCAACAGCCATCTTCCGAGTTCCCACCGCCCACTCAGGGTACCGATGCACAAAAGCAGTGCGGGTCTGTACAAGTCCCATCCTCACGTGGGCCAGCCCTCAACCAACCCTGGAGCTGCTTTAAGTAAATATGTCTATGAAATGCAGGGTCCCACACTCCTGTCTTAGCAGGCTGGGATCCCCAACTCTTCCTAGGCATTGTGGCTATTTCACTGGAAGATTCTGGAGTCCACTGAGTATCAAACTTGACTCCGTTTTCCAGGAAATTTCTCCCTTCTGTTTCTGGATATGAAATGTAGCTTCTAGCACAGAGTTTCCACATGGAAGCTTCTAGTCACTTCACCAGCAAGTGGCAGCTTGATGCAGCTTACTGGTGGCATAGCTCCGAAGCCACCTGTCATAAAGTCACTGCTATTTTTGAGATACTGGGATTATTTACAGCATTATTATCTTGTAAGCTGTAATAAACACAGCCAAGCCCAGATAAGAACTTGTACTCGCATATTATGTATTGGAAAATGATTATGACTTCACCCATAATGGAATGGTGATAACATCAAACAAGAATGAGGTTTCGTTTTGGCTTCAGTCCAAATGGAGAAGTCATCCTAATAAACTGAGACAGACCCAAAGCACAGACTAATAAGAAGCTATCTGGTCTACTTGTTTCTTGCAGAGGAGTAGGTTAACACAATTAACTTGATGAAGCCTACACAGCTACTGAAATACTAAAGTAGATTTTGTAAACAAAATACCTCCGTGGGTTAAGAAAATTATTGAAGTATGTGAGGGAGATTCATGTGGGAGGTGGTACCATAGAGAGCGGTGGGGACTGTAGCAGAGTAGAGAAAAAAAGGCCCCCAAAGCAATGATAGGATGGACTCAATTTCAGATCTTTTGATTTTTAAGAAGAATCAGAAACCCAGATTCTAAAATAAAATTTACAATCTAAATAAAATGTCTCAATTTTTAAATACTGTGCAGGCTCCCTATGCACACACACAAACAGTTTTTCAAGTCAGCAGACCCTAACCCAAGTCCTAAGCTATGTTTTGATGATTTGGTTAATAAAGAAGAAGCCAGGAGTGAAATTTCATGTACAGATGATGCCTTATGGTAGACTGCAAGAGAGGGCTATGATTCTTCCCTTCCCTGTAACAAACTCCTCCTATGAGGGCCAAAGACCCCCCATAAAAGCTGCTGTCTAGCTCTACATTCTTGGAACGTGGGTTTCGTGACTTCTTGTGGCCACGAAAGGGCAGAGAAAGCAATGCTGTATGAATCGCCAGCTGGGCCTGCCTTCTCGCTTTCTTGGAGCCGCAGGATGGCCATGACAACAAGCCGAGGCTAGCCTGTCTCATGTTGAGACACAAGACCCTTGTGTCTTCCAGGCAACCCCCAGAAGCAGAGTAGCCTTACTGACTGGCAGTTGCTCTCAGACATAAGTGAGCCCAGTCAGAAGAGCCAAATCAGAAGAACCGCCCAGCTGAGCACAGCACAGACTATAGAACCAAAGACCTGCAAGCTGAGACATACATGCTGCTCTACACCACTCATGTCCAGGGTGGTTTATTGTGGTGGAAAGCTACTATTACACCTTCTTACTTGGGTGGTAATATCCCTGGGGTTCAAATGCCAGCTTCCTCGATTACTAGCAGTCAACTTGGGGAGAGTTACTTCACTTTCAATGCATTAGTTTCCTTCTCTGTAACATAAGAACACTGCCGATGCTGCCATTAAAATTTGTCATCATCACCACCATCATATGGTCACCACCATCATCACCATCACCATCATCACCATCATCATAGATAGCATCACAATCACCACCATCACCATCACCACCATCATCACCATCACCATCATCACCATCATCATAGATAGCATCACAATCACCACCATCACCATCACCACCATCACCATCATCACCATCATCATAGATAGCATCACAATCACCACCATCACCACCATCACCATCACCACCATCACCACCATCACCATCATCACCATCATCATAGATAGCATCACCATCACCACCATCACCATCATCACCATCATCATAGATAGCATCACAATCACCACCATTATCACTATCACCATCACCATCACCACCATCACCATCATCACCATCATCATAGATAGCATCACAATCACCAATCACCACCATCACATGGTCACCACCATTATCATCATCACCATCACCATTGCCATCATCATCATCACCACCATCACTATCATCACCATCATCACCATCATCATCATCATCATCCCCCCACTTCATAGGGTCTTTATGGGGACTGAGTGAGATAGCACAATTCACAGGAAGCATTTGACTCTAACACACAATAAATACTTGATTAATTTAATCACCTACCAATTATTTTTGTCTTCAGTCCAGCCTCTTAAAAACAACTTGAGTTTGCTTTTATCAGTAAGGGCTAAAAAAATGAAGTCTTAATTCTACCAACCCTAATGCTTAGCAGACCACTTCTTTCAGAAATTGGACATATGTGGTGATCTCGGTAAGATTACATTAGTATGCTTTACAATTATGTTTTATTGAAGAAGCATTGCCTTTTAAGTTCCAGGTGTACATCATTGAGAATCAACATGTGTCTACACCACATTAAGTTCAAAATCTCTCCTTTACCACGCTATTTTCCCTTTGGTCCCAAAGTTCTTCTCCCCTCTTCCTTTCTGCTAAGTTCCCTTCTGGCCATATAGTGCAAAAGTCTATTTTTGTGTGTTTTATTTAGCAATCTGTGTGTTGCACCTGCTGTGAGACCCGCATATTAAATTTCAAGGATTTTAAGAGTCGGGCGGTAGCTTCTTTGGAGCATTTACACCACAGGAACAGGCCGGCGCTACCAAGAAGCATTTACCAGTCCATCTCCGTGCGGTCCCCACTCGTCAGCCAAGGCATCCTTGCACGCTCTTGCTTTTCCAATAAGTGTCTGCTCTTCCTTTTCTAGCGGCACTTCCTGGTGGGCTTCTCTGAGGGAAGCGTCACCCATCCATGGTCTGGGGCCCAAGGATGATTCTAAGGGCCTGGGGGTAGAATGGCTGTGCACTCTCCTGGGCCCTGGAGAACAACCTCACACATATCACACACACACGGCCGCGGAACCACATTTTAGAAACGTGACATCATCTGTGTCCAGTTAAGCTATGACGGTCACCAGACTCTTGAGTCACGAAAGGGCCATCTCTGACATCCGCTTCTGATGCCCGCCCTGGGCTGTCTCTGACATCCGCTTCTGAGCAGCACCAGATGCGGCTGGGAGGGCCTGACGCCCGCCCTGGCCAGCACGGACTTGACAGGTCTCCCTTGATGGAGGATGCTGAGTGACCAGGACAAAGCCCAGCACCTGGATGCCCACGGGGCTCACGAAGTGTCCTCCTGCACGGTGCCAGGGCGAGACTCTGCTGCAGGACAGGGAGGAATGTCAGTGCCTTTGAGATGACAGGGCGCGTGCCTGTCACCAGCTCGTTGCTCTAAGTGTGGGGTCTCCAGAGTCGGGGCTGGATCTTCTCGCTGAAGACAGGGTGCTGGGCAGCCGCTGGTGGGGTCCTACAGCCCGTCATGTGTGTCTGCTGCTCACCCCAAAGATTGGCCATTCGCCTGGCCCACTCCCGGCCAGGGGCCTAGAACCTGAGCTTGTGATGAGGGCCGGTGAGGGGCCTGCGATGCCAATTCGAGTGGCTTCTCCAGGGCAGTGGCGTGTTCCCTGGCCATGGCTGGGCCGAGTCCTGCCTTCCACCTGTGGCAGTCGGGGACACCGTGCAGATCCCAGCTAGTGAACAGCCGACAAAGGCCTGCTGGCCAGTCCACTCTACTTGTTTCCTACTTCCACAGCCTTTGGAGAGAAGACGTAGGGACGTGGAGGAAAAGGCAGCGTTATAAAGCCGTCAGCAGCTTGAAGATGAAGAGATTAATCATCACACATTCATTATGACTCAATTACTGCGGCTCTCCAGTGCTTTGTGGTCTCTCCTTTCATGTTCTACAGACAGGGGCTTGGCTGTGTTTGGAGACAGGACATTCTAGAAGCCAGTGTAAAGTCCCGGGGGAGGGGGACTGTTAAATCACCAGACTCCATTATGGAGGCTTCATTCTTATTCTACTCAGACTTTGCGGCCGGTGCCAGGACACGGAGCTACCGCTTGTCCTGGAGATCTGCGGGCACTGCGGGGTCCGTCCCCCTGGCAAGGAGTCCTCTCAGTGGTGGTTACTGAGACCCCCAGCCCCCGCAGACACACCACCCCCTGCAGAGCTCCTGCTGGAGGAGGGCACCCCAGCACCGAGGCTAACCCCCCCAAAATCACAAGGCCCCCCCAAAACAGGCAGCTCTGCTGGGGCTTTGCAGGGGCTCTGAAAGGGAGCAGGGGGCAGAGGGCAGCTCGGCACCAAAACCCCCCTCCGGGTAGAACAGAACGAGGGGCCACTGAACCCGATCAAGCCATTCTTTGCTGCATCGGCTTGGGGGTTCACACCCCTGCATCTTTCAATTAGATGCCCCTAATCTGGAGACAAACAAAAAAGTTGTAGGGGTGTTTTCAAGCCACATTTTCTTTAACTTGATGCAAGAAAAAAAAAAAAGTCAGCAATCTCCATAGCAACAAGCCAGTCGCCTGCTCTGCTGGCAACAGTTCAAAATTCAGGAGGAGGCTGGGAAGACAGGTGGCCGAACCTCAGGGTTTGGTGCGGCTCCTCCAGGCCCGGATCTCTCGGGCTGTTCTGAGTCACACTCCCGGTGGCTGCCCCGTTAGCCTCAGGGAGGGGCAGGCCCGTGGAATGGCCTTGAGTCCTCTGTCTAAGTTTTCAGTTTCTTCCCTCTAGACTCTCTTATCTTTGTCGGATTGAAAAATATAATTTCTGGCTGAATTCTTTGGGTCGTAACCACATTCTGAATGGAGATTCGCCGCAGGAACCACATCTCAGGCGCCTGGGTGGATGGGGGGGGAGAGAAGCCTCCAGGGCTGTCGGGGCCAGGGGCTGGGCTGGGGGCTGGGAGCTGGGCTTCCTCTGCCAGGGCAGGAGAGATGCTCCATCCAAGTCTGGTGATTTCCTGCTGGAGGAGAGGCCACCTGGATGTGGCCGACCTGCAAGCCGGGAGTTAGGGCCCTGTCGCCCCAGCCTCAGCAGCCCCCTTCAGCGACCGTGACTGCCGGTAAGGGTAGACGCAGCCACGGCTGGAAATTCACTTAGTGCCTGGCCTGCTGCCCCTGCTGCCTGCAGGGACCAGCATCTGCTGAGTGAAGTGGCCACGTGTGATGCCATGTGGTCATAGGTCACTGTGGGCCACACCCGACAGCCCACCAGTGTTTTCATTCAAGGATGTCCAGGCACTCACTGGGAAGGAGACCTTGAGATGCTCAGGGTGTGTGCGAGCCATGGCCGGACCAGCAACGGGCCAGCCCAGCATGAAGGTGACGGGGTGGTAGCAGAGGGAACTGCAGAGACCAGAAGGAGGGGTGCTCCCACGAGGCATGGAGGGGTGTCACCAGGGAAGAACCGAGTCCTGAATCACAGGAGGGATCCACTGTGTGAAGGAAGCAGAAGAAAGGGCCTGGCAGGTGGAGCAGTGGCAGGTGCAAAGGCCCTGAGGCAGGAATGAGCTTGTGTGCAATAGGGAAAGGCGAGGTTTCGGCCCCGAGAATGTGCGGGCAGGGCTGCCATCTCAACCTCCCATGCTCATTGCAATCACAGAACAGGTTTTTAAAAGACGGATGATACTCAGCTGCGTCTCAGGGGATTCTGATTTAATTGCATCATGTACGCTTCAGATACGGCTTTATTTTTCAACTTTTCTTTGATTTTTTAAACGATGGGAAAATTAAGAGCATAGTATAAATGCCTAACTTCTGCCTAAATAGAGCTGGACATTTGCCATGGATGCTTTTGCTTCTCTCTGTATCTGTCTCTCCTTCATTACAGATGAGCTGTGAGTAGATGGATCTCCAGGCCCCGTGGGATAAAGCTGGTTTCCCGCTGTTGGGGGTGCACAGCAGGGCTATGCACCCCCCTCCCCATCCACCTTCTGAGAACCAGGAACTTCTCCAGTAGAGAATTCAACCTCAGTGAGAACACCCCCACTGTTCCAGAAACATCTCCTGTGGCATCTCCCTGGGTTTTACGTCCAGCATCTTGTGACACAGACGTCACTGGTCGCAGGTGTCTTAGTCTCAGCGTGTCCAGGCATCTGCTCCCCCATTCTGTTTTGGGGCCACCACACCTGTGATCGTCCAGGGAAGCTACTGTTGGGGAATGACCAGCCCCTGGTTGCCGAGTTAGGTTAAGTTGAAAACACTTTGGCAAGACTCACTGTCGCAGCAAGGAGAAACCAACCACCAGGAGCGAACGGTCACCTCTGGGCAAGGCGGCCACAGGGGTGCAGAGGGAGAGGGGAGCACCCTCAGATCTCAGCGCCAGGTTCTCCCTTATGGATGCGAACACTGAGGCCCAAGACGGGTCTCCCCAGAAGCCCCCAAGACTGGGCAGCTCAACCGGGCAGCGTGGAACAATGTGGACACAGCTTGTCCCTGTGAGACTTTGGTTCCCAAGTACCTGACTGGGCATCTACTCTGAGTGTCCGCCACTGGGAACAGCTACCTGGCACGGCGCTCACCTGTCTGCAGGTGAGTGCAGGGGGCACCGAGTCACCAGGCCCAAGCCCCCTGCAGAGAGTCCACTGGACGCAGGGTCAGCAGGAGCTGATGGGCTTGGCAGCAAGTGCCCCGGGGCCCAGAGCAGGCAGAGGAGCCCCTGGTGGGGGCAGCTTGGGGCAGGCAGGAGGCCGGGGGGTGCCAGCGAGGGCAGGCAGTGGCTGAGCGCTCTCCTGCTGGGGGCTGGGCACCACGGCCACGCAGAGAGCCGGCCTGGCCTTGCCAGCGTGCCTGGATGCTCAGGAGGAGCTGGGTGCCCGCCTTCCAGGGCGAAATAAGATTTTTTAAAACAGTATTAGCAGCTCGGTTGGATGTCTGTCTTGCTTTTTGGAGACTAACATCACGTTCGATAATTTCTCCCATAACCTCATCATGTTCATAAGGAGGAAGCCAGAAGCCACGGCCCCAGATGCCTTTGGGGCTGCAGGAAGCCAAGTTCATGGCTGCAGCCAGTGCAGATGCTCCCGGGCGAGGGGGTCTCAGAGGGCAGCGGGACGTGGCCCTGCCCCACTCTCCCGGGGGCGGCCTCGGTCAGGAGCAGAGCACCGTGCCTGGCTGCTCCCGGCTCACCCGTGGGGCTGGCGGGTGGCACCGGCTGGAGGGACCGGCACTGCTCCTGGGCACCCACCAGCTCCCAGAGTTCATAGTGGAAGCAAGGGGCTCTCAGAGTGGGGTCCCTGGAGCAGCCACGACACCCTCGTGCTGTGTCCCGCCTTTGCAGAACGACACCCGGGCGTCCCACAGAGTAAGTCATCTCAGCTCCGGGGCCCAAGCTCGAGGCGTCGGCAGAGCTGTTCCCAGGGCCACTGGCGGCCTGTCGGCTCCACGGGCATCGTGCTCTGTGCCCAGGGGGCCGGGCTGGCTTTGGGCCGCGCCCACATCACTGATGACACCTGAGGCTGCCAGTCTAGGACTCTCAGAGGGATGTGGCGCCAACCCATGGCACGGGAGCTGTCGGAAGGTGGCGTTCGCGACCCCCTCACGCCCACCGATCTGTACCTGCTGCACCAGCGGCTCTGGGTGGGTGGGCACCTGCGGGTCGCTGCACTCCAGGTGGGCCAGGCAGGTAGGCATCAAAGGAGCACCTCGAATCGGCAGAGCCCACCCCTCTTAACTGACGGCAGGAGCGTTCTCCCTTGGTTCTGCTATGTCCCCTGACGTGGCAGTTAACCCTGGGAGGTTGACCCCTCCTCCCCCACTGGGCACTGCTGGGCACCCTGAGACCTGCAGACCAGGCAGGGCGGCCACCACTTTCAGCCTTTCAAGGAAGGCACAAGGGCCCACCCGCACAGCTCCCGTGCAATTCCCCCCATTGCTCTTTTCCACCCCGCTGTCACTTTGGGTACACACTTTCTAATTCCTTGGAAATACATTTCTAATTTTTTGGGTGCGATTCGAAAGCTAAGGCTGTGCTCTCGTTCTGGACGCACGAGGCCCGCACTGGGACCCTGCAGGTCAGGCCACATCTCTGCTGCCCTTGGGGTCGCAGAAAGACCCCGGCGGTGCAGGAAGGCGTGAAAACACCTCTTCCTACATCACAGCGCCGTCCCCAGCACGCTGCGGGCTGAGGGGCAGGTTGGCCTCCCAGCAGGTTATCAGGAATGTGGAGGGGGACAGGAGGCTCTTGAGAACCCTCCAGAGCGCAGTGGTCACTGAGGGTGCAGCGTCTCCCGGGCCAGCCCTGGCCCCATTGCCTGCGCAGAGCAGCTGCCACAGTGGCACGGCGGGCCGAGGCTGCTCCTGCTGTCGGGCCCCCACCTGGGACTTGCTGACCCTGACCTGCCCTCTGCGCCCGTCTCGGCTGTCCCGGGAAGGCTCGTGAGCAGCGAACCCCTGGGGGTGCCGGAGAACCTTCCCGTCCAGGCGAGGCAGGGACCTGACGTGCTCAAGCGCTTTCCCTCTAATTGGGTTTATTGGAATAAGAGACATTAAGCGCCACTTATCACAAAGTATAGACTAACTAGATCAGTGCTCGGAAACTGGCCTCGGTTTCCACGCCTGTGGCCACGTTATCTGCTTCCCTGCAGCGGGAGGAGTGTTTCAAGGCCCGGAGCCCCTGGTCTGGGGTCCCACAGACTGCGCCCCACCTGCTCGGGCTGTCTCCAGTCACTGCAGACCAGCGGCCAAGGCTGACGGTCGACCCCACAGCCCAGGCCTGTCTCTGCATGCCCCTCAGCCTCGGCGCCGCTGCCCAGCAGTGTTCTGGGTGGGGGAGCTCGCCGTGGAGAGGGTCTGTCTGAGCTCTGTAGGGTGCCCAGCCTCACCCCTGCACTCTGGCCACCACACACCCCTTCCAGTCTGATAACCGAAGTGCCTCCGGATACTGCCAAGTTCCCCGGGAGGACGTGTCCTGCCCCTGGGGAGAAGCTCTGTTCAGCTGACCGCCCGTGGTCCTCGTGTGGACAGGCCCTCTGGGACGGAGCTCAGGGCGATGACACTGATGTTTATTAAATGCGTGTCCTTAGTGGTTGCTTCTACGTCTTGACTCTTGGGGGTTCATCACGGCTATTCTGAACAGGGGGTGTGTCTCTTCGAGATGCTGCTCCCCATTCTTTGGGTATCTATCCAGGAAGAGAACTGCTGGGGCACACGCTGATTCTGCTTTCAAAAATGACAGGCCAAGCACCCACTGCAATTCCATTGTGCTCAGGCCTCCCCAAGCCTGTGGCGGGCGCTACGAATACCACCCCGTCAGGAGCCAAGGCACAGACGCGCACAGAGATGCGGAGATACTCAGGTCCCGGTGTGTGTCAGCTTCTCTGCCCCGTGCTGAAGCGAGACCCCAACGTTCGCCCCGTCCAGTGCACCAGCCCTGTCCTCGAGTGCCTGCACCTCAGCCTCCTGCCTCAGTCTCCCTGTCTGCACTGCAGTCAGCGCCCTCTGGGTGGGGCCCAGTGCCCACGTCCAGCTCTGCGGGCCCAGAAAGCAGGTGCATTCATACTTGCTGGTCACAGCTCCTGGGTCGCAGATGGACACTTGGCCAGAACAAGCCAAGAAGGCTGTTCCAGGACACTCCCTGGATGCCTCTCAGAGAAGAGCACTCTGCATGCGGTAAAAAGCAACATGGCTTTGCCATTTCAGCTGTGTAGCTCGGGTGTTAAAGGCAGTTAGAGCCTGTGGCTGTCGGCGTCCCCCTCTCCACCACTCGGTCACCTTGTGAAACTGAATCTCTGCTCCCCTCAGGGACCGTGTCCAGGCACACTCACCTGGGGCCCACCTCGCCCCTGTTCTGCCCGCTGTTTCTGATTTCAAACCTCGTGGAAGGAGACTCACACAGCAGTGGTAATCTTGTGATGTTTCTGGTCAGTGGAGGACTCAAGGGTCACCCACGCACAGCATATGTCAGAATTATCCCTTTTCAGGGGTGAGTAATATTCCACCATGTGTATAATAACTATGCCACATGTTGTTTATCTCCATCTATTGATGGACACTTTGGTTGTTTCTTGACTCTTGACTCTTGGGGGTTTAACACTGCTTTTCTGAACAGAGGGTGCATGTATCTCTTCAAGATGCTGCTTTCCATTCTTTGGGGTATCTACCCAGAAAATGAATTGCTGGGGCACGTGGTGATTCTGCTTTCAGGTTGTTGAGGAGCCTCTACATTGCTTCCCGCAGCAGCTGCTCCTGCCCATGGGACACCAGGGTGTTGCCTATACCCTCATGCACATTTGGGACTTCCTGTCCTTGTGGGGCAGCTGGGACCTGTGTGTACCCCATGGAGAGCAGCATGATGACAGGTAGGAAGGGGAGCTGCATGGGGAGTGAGAGACGCTGAGGCCCAGCATGGGCTGTCGAGAGGTCCCCTTGGCACATTACATCTGAGCCACGGGACCCCCACTGTCCAGCAGCCCAGCGGGGCCACCGACCTGCAGTCCCAGGAGGACCAGGACCTGACTTGGGGGCCAGCGCCAGGCCAGGCAGCGCCGGGTGAGGGTGGCTGGAAGTGTTCTGCACCCCTTTATTTTGTAGCAGCAAATTCTACTTGTTAAGGATTCATCTGGAAAATGCCAAAGGAGAGACCCCTTGCGGAAGGCCTGTCCCAGAGCCAGGGCTGGGCCTCGGGTGCAGGTGGCCTCGTGGCTGCTCCATCCTCAGGGGACTGGTCTCTCCAGGTGGATGCTCTCCAGGTAGGATGACGAGGACCGCGCAGGAGAGATTGGGGGCACCAGGCTCCAGCCACCAGCAATGGGGCAGCTACAGGGAAGGCAGTCCAGGGCCTGACCCACAGCCGCCTCCCTTCCACCCACCCACATCCTCCTGCTCCCCTTGATGCCTTTTCTCCAGCACCCATCTTTCAGGCACCACACGTGGACGCGTCCAAGGGACAGCTGCCGCAGGGCACACGTTTCCAGGGAGCAGCAGCCCTGCCTGCTGCTCTGGGAGGCGGGAGAGGGGCGAACAGCAGGCGAGCCTGAGAACGGCGTTAGACGGGGGTGCAAGCAGAGGTGATCAAACACCAGGCCCACCCACCCTCCAAGGTGGTCATCCACCCCTGGGGGTGCAGGACAAGGGGCCTGGTGTCTGAGACTTCAGGCCCAGAGGAAGGACTGCCCAGAGCAGAGCAGCAGTGACCAGCCCCTGAAGTGCCCGTGGCCAGTGCTGGGCCCTGGCGCCCCTGGCCCGAGCTGCTCCTGGCTCCGGATGTCCAGGCAGAACCGGGCTGTGGGCCATAGACCTCTGCCGTGTCTTCGTGTGTGCGCAGCAGACTCAGCAGTGACCGGGGCGACGCGAAGCCTTGGGCGACTTTTCAAACGGGCTAAAGAAGATGGACAAAGGAGGCAGGCCTGGCCAGAGCGCCCCGGTCCCCTTCTCGGCTCAAGGCGCCAGCGTCCGTTTTATGTTTAAGTGTTGCCCCAACGCTGAAATTGCTCTGGGATGTTTCACTGGAGCGGGGCTGCTTGGCAACCCCAATGTGCTGTGGGTTGCTGGGGAGGGGCCCTGGGCAGGAAACATTATTTCTTTACTTCTTCCCAAGCAGAAAGAAAATTGTTCCTTTTCTCTGTTCCAGAAGAATACATTTAAAATGACAAGTTGAAGAAAATGAAAACAAACCTTTCCTTTGGAGACATTCAACAGGGGAAATGAATTTTAGACAGAGTGTGGGAAAATGAGTTTCCAGAATTTTCTGAGTTAGCTCCAAATTTGCAGTCAATGCAAACTCGATTATGTTTTAGCGGCCCCTCTTGAGGAGCAGCCTGGGGAGCCCCGAGGCCCCCACTTGACCCTGCAGATGGATGCCCGGCTGGAAATGAAGAGCCAACAATTATCTGGGCCAAGTCAGGTGTCTGGAAAATGCCTCGGAGGGTTTTTCATATCCTCGGACATAAAAGGGATCAGAAAAAAAGACTCCCCGAAATTAAATTATAAGCACAGGTGCACAGGCTGCGAGCAGTAATTAGAGGGATGGGTGGGAGAGCGTGGGTCTGGACTCCCCAGCAAGGAGGGTGCGCCCCACATCCCCGGCTCCATGCACAAGTGCGCTCCCAGCTTGGACCCGGTGAGCTACAGTGTCAAAGACCCGGGGGTCGGCCTCTCTGGGGCAGGTGGAGGAGTGTCCCTCCCCCATCCATGTCCACGCAGAACTCCAAATGTGAGCCCATTTGGAAGCACGGACTTAGCAGGTGTAACTGTCTCAAGACGAGATCAGTCTGGATTCATGTGGGCTCAAAATCCACCACTGGCTTCCTTAGGAGACACGCAGAGCCGAGACAGAGGCAGAGCAGGGAAGGATATGCACACGTGCCAGGCGTGGAGGGGGCCGCGGCCAGCAGGAGCGGCCAGGCCGGGCAGGCCCTCTCCTGGAGCCCGCCGAGGGTGTTCGGCTCTGCAGCTCCCGGATGTTGGGTCTCCGGCTTCCAGAGCTGAGTCCCTCCGGACAGTGGAGCACGGCTTGCGTTCCCTGATGTGCTGTGCTTGCAAGTTCTGGAAACGAGCCCCAAAAACCTGGCCTTGGCGCTCCCACACCCCATCAGCAGCACGTCTTAGGGCCTCCCTGACCCACCTCACCCTCCGTGCCTCCGTGGAGAGTTGCCAGGGCCACACCCCGCATTGTGTGGTCTGGCTGGGGGGACGTTAGTGATGACAGTAACGCGGGGAGCACGTCCCGGGCGAACCAAGGCATCCGCAGGCCCCCATGGCGGCAGGACAGCTGCCCCGCTGCCCTGGCTGCCCCGCGCCCTGGTCCTGTCTCCAGGGCGTGCCAAGGCTGTGTGCTGGGCACCCCCTGCTGCCCTCCGCTGCTCCTCTACTCTGGGGAGCACCCCCATCTTTTCCTTCAAAAAGGAAAATCATGTGCTAGGAGCCATCGCTCAAGCTCTGAGACGTCCTGGCCAACCCGCCCAGAGGGCCGAGCGGTCATGCGGCCACTGCTCTCCGGCCAGGGACCCCTGAGGTCACCCATCACCAGGCAAGGAGCAGGCAGGGAGAGGCGGCTTCTGCCTCAGCGACCACGGAGTGACCGGGTGCGGGGTGGGGCTCCCTCGGGGGAGGCCTGGTGGCCAGTGTTGGGCTGCTGGCCTGGGAGGAACCCGGGCCCACAGGGGTCCAGACACGGGGGCCAAGAACTGCTTTCTCTCTTCCTGGTCGTCTCCTCCAGGGCGTGGCCCCTCGACACCCCCTGGACTCTGTTGGGGGCTCCCCGCTCTCGCTGGCGGAGGAGTGGACCGCAGGAGCCCACAAGCTCTGCCGGGAGAGCGGGGGCATCTCCCCGGCTGCCTGGAGTAGGGGCGCGGAAGGGGCAGCTCCGTGTCCCCTCCAAGCCCACGCAGGCCACCGCCCGCGAGGCTCTTCGCAGGTCACCGACTGCGGGGGGCGGGGTTGACCCTGCGGGTCCAGGATGTCGGAACCTCGGGAGACAGGTGCCGGTCCACAGAGGAGAGCAGGCCCTGGCGTCACGCGGCTGTGGCCCAGGGCGACCCCAAGTGTCCTCCCAGGCACGGACGCCCCGACAGCAGTGTCCGGTCGGTGCCAGCAGAGCGGACCACTTTCCTGCAGGACGAGGCCGGAGGCCGGGCGGCTGACTGTGCTTGAGCTGCGGGGCGTGGCCTCGCTCACCTTGTGGGAGGGGCTCCGGCGGCCCAGAAGCCTAACTCCCGCCCCAGCCCCCGCTTCTGGTCAGCCGCTGGAGCGCAGGCTGGAGCACAGTCCCCTCCGTTCTGCGAGGCTCGTGCTTCCCAGGCTGCCAGAGAATCAAGCTCAGCGGCTAAGACAAGACCAGCCACGGGGGCGGACGGGATGACCCACTGCGAGGTCGAGGGCATGTGACTTCAACGCAGAGAGGAACCCCCAGACTCAGTCTGCAGAGGGGCTTTGAGGGAGCAGTCATGGTGGGGGGTCCCAGGAGTCTCAGCCCCTCACAGGCACACAGAGGGGACAAAAGAGCATTTGGGACCAGTCTGACAACGGGGCATCTTGAAACCCCAGAGGTGGGCACTGGCAGGGAGAAATCTCTGTACATTTCAGGACAGCTGAGTCAGCCACGAAGGAAACGTGGCGGAAAACAACGTTTAACTGAAGATCTGTGCCTGGTGTCCCGTGTTGGGCTTGCTTTAATCGCCGATGTCTTCTGCAGCTTCTTTCTGTGCTTAGCCATATGCCGGGGGCCGGAGTCTCCACCAGGGAACCCGCACGCTGGCAGCTACTTGCAAAACAGATCCGGTTAGGCGCTTCTTGTTTATGCTGGTAATTATTTTAGTTCTGATTTTCAAAAATGGGCTTTTAAGAGGGGCCCATGGTGTCCCTGTCCTGGGATTCACCCAGAAGCTAGGTGGACACATGCAGATAATGATGTTCTCGCTGGGCATGGAGAGAGGCATGGGGGGCATGGGAGCCCGTTTAGATGATACTCCTTTTACACCTCTGTGTCCTTCCTCCTGGATCTGCTTAATGGCTCCCACCTGGAGCAATTCCGTTAAAAATTAAAATGAATTTTGATGCCATTAAATGGAATGTGTTATGTCTGGAAAGGAAGACCCTGCCCTCCTCTTGCCTGTCCCAGCTCACGCCTCCATCCTTCACGCCAGCGTCCTGGGCCTTCCGGACTGATTGCCTCCACTTCTCCCCACCAGGGCCACCATCTGCACTGGCATGGCCAGGGGGTCTACAGTGCAGCACTGTATGTACATCACAGCATTAAGAACATACTTTATCTGTGTGTGTAAGTTGTATTGATTTACCATTGGGATACTATTATAGAGACCTCAAGAGAGCAGCTTCACCCCTTCATGTGCATCAATGCTTCCCTGCATCACCACCAGATTCCAACTCCCACTATTAACTCACCCCTCTTCCCGTTCCTTTCACCTCTTTCCCTGCCCCTCTGGTAACCTGTATATTTTCCAGAGTCTACAAGTTATGTTGTGCTCCATCAGTATGATTTATATCCCACACATGGAAACAGGCACTCAGCAACCACCTTTCACACAAGCATCACAAATCTTATCCATGTTGCAGAAAAGGACATCTTTTTCAGAGCTGAGTAGTATTCCCCTGCACACCTGCATCCATGCACCTGCCTGGGCATTGGGCTGATGCCAGGTCCTGGCTACTCTGAATATACTGCTTGACCATTGCATGCAGCATCTGTCTGAGTTAGTGTGCACATGTTCCTCAAATCAATACCTAGGAGTGGTATTGCTGGGTCGTATGTTATTTCTATTTTCAGTTTTGAAAGGAAGCTCCACACCACTTTGCACAGGGCCTGGGCCCATGCATTCCCACCACAGTGTGCCAGGGCTGCTGTTCTCCTGCCCTCGCCAGCACTCAGTACTGGTCTTTTTGACAATCATTCGGCTCTGATTTGCATCTCCTGATGATGAGTGAAGATGGGCGTTTTCCCCCCGTGTACGGCCACCCGACCATCTTCTCTAGAGACGTGTCTATTTGGGTCTCCTGCTCATTTTCTCATCGGGCTGGCTGTTTTCCATTGTTGCTGGAAGCAAGCAACACCCTTTAATCTGGGTGTCTTACAACCCAGAACATGCTGTTATTACCCTCTGTGTTCCAAAAGCTTTTGTTATAAAAAAAAAAAATTGCTCTTTAAACAAAATCACGGTGAAGTGAGAATCAATACTGCTTTGAGGATAAACCCGGTGGCTGTTGTTTTATACCAGGCACGACGCCTTTTACCGCTGAGATAGAATTCAGCGCTTATTGAAGGTCTGATGGATGCTTAAAAACAACCCCAGCAACGCGCAGCACCCATGCGAGGCTTTTAGGAGGCAGATACGGTCACAAGCACCCTCTGAATCAGCCCAGGGGGCCCGCTCAGCCTGTGTGACGGGAGATGCGGCGATCTTTACAGGTGGGGAAACTGAGGCACACGGAGCCAGAGACTTGCCCAAGTCACAAACCAGAAGAACCAGGCCGGAGGGTGCAGGACCCATGTTCCAACCCCACCGTGCCTTTGGGTGGTGGAGCGAGTAGAAGACAGTGCCCTCACCTCCCCTAAGCCAGCCCTGAAGCCACCTGCATGGGAGACCCCGTCCTGGATGGTGGGGCGGGCACCTCGGTCAAGTTCACCTGGCCGAGCTCGGAGCCCACTCCCTGAAGAACAGCCGGAGAGCGCGAGGACTCCGGTTAGCTGCACTTGCCAGCCGCGCTCTGGCTCCCTGTCTGCTTCTACACCGCACAGCCAACGCACAGCCTGCTGTCCACGGGACCACGGAGCCCAGGGGACGGGGCCACTGAAGCGCTGCTGGAATCTTCCAGCCTCGGCAGCTTTCCCCAACCAGGAGGAGCTCCCTGGACCCCCTCTCAGCGTCCACTGCCCTTGCCACCGGGCTAAGGTCACTGCACTTGAGCAAGTGGCCGCGGTCATCAGGGGAGGCTCTCTGTCCTCACCGCGATGGCTGCCCAGAGGCGGGCTGGGACCCAGGACGGAACCGCCCGGAAGGCCCACTTCAAACCACGTCACAGGGGAGGACTCCGTGACCTGGCTGAGTGTGACATCAGAAAGCCTGCCAGTGCAGCCCAACACAGGGCACAGCGGAGGAGCTGGTCAAATCAGTCCACTCAGAAGAGAAATGTGAGGATGGGGACAGCGGCCAGACAGGCAGGGGGCGGCGTGACCCGCAGGATGGACACACGTCGGGGCGCCTTCCGTAGCTGCACACCGTGACCCAGACCTCTCCCAGGATGGCCCGTGGCCATGCGCCGGCGCTAAACCCCAACAAAGCCTGCTCCAGCAAGCTGCGGCTCCACTCCGCAAGACTTCCCCAGCAGCTCGTCTAACGTGCGGTTATTTTTTTATTCTTCAAAGAAAACCCAGCCCCGGTGCCCGAGGACCAAGTCTTCAATGACCAGAAAAGAGACCTGGCTTTCCTCATGTCATCTTTTAAACAAACCCCAGACAATCACGCTCTCATCATGATGGGGCGCTGGTCCCGGTTTGGAGGGGCTCTGCCCCAGGTTCCCGCCGGGCCTCGGATAACAGGCACCCTGGAACCCAACTTGGAATCGTCACCCAGGAGTGAGTATCCGGGCTGTGGATATGAACGGGGGCTACCCTGTGGCTTCACTTTTGTTTTTCGGTGACGCAGAGGCTGTGACCAGACAGGAGCTGTCCAGCTGGGATGACGGGAGGTGCGGCGATCCCCTCTGCTTTACAGGTGGGGAAACTGAGGCACGCGGAGCCAGGGACTTGCCCAAGTCACAAACCAGAAGAGCCGCCTGTCAGAACCAGGCCGGAGGGTGCAGGACCCTCCTCACTGCCGAGCTGGACTTACGCTGCCCGTGGTCACCCGCAGCGCCCGAGCCTCCACACAAAAGGGGAAGGAGCTGCCGCCTCGGAGCTTTCACACGCACCCCGCGACGCTCCCAACAGCCACGTCTCCTCCCTGAGCACCTCGTGGGCTGTGCAACCAGCGCCTGCATGTCTGAGCAAGCCGAGCTGACCAGCACCTGAGCACTCAAACTCGGAGGCGGGGCTAGCCCAGCCTTGCCCCCTTGGGCTCCGGAGCCTGCCTCCCCCTCCGCCTCATGCCCAGAGCAAGGGCAGCGGCCGGCCGTGGCGACGTGGCTCCTCCTGCCCTCGTGAAGCTGGAGGGCTCTTAGGATGGACATCCCACCCCATCCCTGTGCACGTCCACAAGTTAGCCCTGTCCACCCAGCCCAGGCCGCTGGGTCGAGCGCCGAGCTCACCCAGCCCAGGCCACTGGGTGGAGCGCCTACCTCAGGATGAAGAGGTCCACGGTGGAATTGCCTGCGATGGTGATGGAGGCCGTGACCACGTCCCCTTGCTTGGCGGGCCTGGACGGCAGCCAGACGGCCACGTTGCTGTCCAAGTGCAGCTCGCTCAGCAGGGCGCTGTCCTGGCCCCGGATCAGGCTGACGGCGCCGATCCTCTGCAGCTGGCCCGTGGCGTCCGCCGGCCCGTCCTTGCCCGGGCGGATGGCGTTGCCCTTCCTGACGCCCCCTGCGCTGCAGTCCCCCCGCTGCAGGCTGTAGTAGAGCTCCACGGGGCTGCCCTCGGGCGGAGCCCCCGCCTTCCTCCGGCCGGCCACCACAGTCGGGGGGCTGAACCAGGCGGCCAGGAGCTCCAGCTCGGCCACGCACAGCCCCAGCGCCCCCTGCAGGCGGCAGCCGGCGCGCACCTCGCGGGTCTCGCGGAAGGCGAAGAGGCGCAGGCAGGGCAGCGCCTCCGCGGGGCCGCGCTCCGCCCAGTCCAGGCCCACCAGGTGGAACAGCACCTGCACGCGCGGCCGGCTCAGGTAGACCTTGTCCCGCAGGATGTGGGCGCGCAGCTGCCAGTTGAGAGGAAACGTATCTGTCGGGCCCAGAAAGTTGGAAGTGACCATCAAGTCCAGCGGCACTGCCTTTTCCACGGAGAAGGGCCCATAGGTGGCGTTGAGGACGGGGGGCCGCTGGGCCCTGTAGGTGTAGAAGGATTCCACCCTGGTCTGCAGGCTGCAGTTGCGCTGGGGGTCTTGGCTGGTCTCCTTCAGGAAGAAGGAGGTTTCTGCTCTGAGGATGTGGTAGCTGACCGGCAGGTACGGGGGCAGCGAGGACAATCTCTGTGCGCTGTCTGTGACCCCACGACCCTCTATCACTGCAAGGAAGAAAGAGACAACAGTGGGTTATTCGTGGGCGCCTGGGGAGTGACTGGGTCCAGAGCAACTGGGCAGCGGGTGGGTGTGCCGGGACCCGTGTGGCTGGGACGACCCACTCCTGGCATCGGCCAGCGTGTGACATGTGAGTCAGGACTGGGGCAGGTGAAACGGAGTTTACCGTAGGCTAAGGAGTGTTGAGAGACAGATTCCCACAGTTGAACATAACAGGACGCTGGCAAGCATGTCTGCCGATTACTCACTAGCCTGGCACCGATGTATGAAGAGGAAAACAGAACAATGGAAAAAGATAGAATTAACAAACGAACCCTTGTCTAGATAGAAGATCAGGATGTGACAGACTGCAATTAATGGAGCTGGGAGAATCCACTGACCTTTGGGGAAGAGGATAAAACCTGATCCCTACCTCACACCACCCACGTGGCTGTCATCCAGAGGTAGGAAAATGAGAATGTGTCAGTAGTAATAGCAAAAGAAATGGATGAGTTTCTCTAGTGTGCATATAGAAAATGTTTTTAATCATGACTCAAAGTCCAAATGCAAATTTTTAAAAAAATGATACATTTGCTATGTACACATACTTTTAGATCTTTCACGTAATCTTTCTTCATAGTGAAATAAATTATAAATCAAATCAGAAGAAAGGGGGCCATCTAGGAGGCATTGCCAATGGCTCATTTGTGCTGAAATGGATCTTATTTTGCCAATGGTATTTTAAAAGATCGTTAGGAACCGGTGGCGTCTGTAAAATCTGGGTAGATTCTGTGTTTCTAGCTTCTCTTTTCTTTTTTTTTTTTTGAAGGTGTAATTTTTTTTATTAAAATATTTTAAAATGTATATATACTTGCCATTAATTTTAATCCCCATGTATTCCCCA